>JAXGGA010000447.1:0-228834 GCA_038373865.1 Uloborus plumipes | reverse complement strand
GTGGTAATGAATGGGCCATGGTGATGAATGGGCCACTAACAAAATATGAAAAAGTGTTTGCATGAATTTTTTTTTTTGATGCCACCAATAGATGTAGCTATTTGTTCTACTAAACTCATCCAATTTTCATTCGTTTGCGCTGAGCCATTTTCAAACTAGAGTGGCATGGTCAAAAATCTGACTGAAAAGTAAGTTTTTCCCTTTTTAGTAAAACATTTCCTAGCTAAAATATACCAAGTATTTCACTGCATACATATGTATAATCTAGTCTTTCCATATCTATAAACTAATCTTAAAATGTATTTTGATGTTATCTAAATTCAATGTACTCAAAAAACCTAAATGTATTCCAAAAGTATAGATGGGGCTGAATGGGCCACTATGTCATGGTAATGAATGGGCCACCTAAATATTGTTTTTCTTCCTTTTCTTTGGAATTTCGCATTAATATGAAACACAACTAACTGTCATAGATAGATTAAGATTACTGTCGTCAAAATAGGTTTGTAGTAACTTCTAAATTTAATTTGCAGATCTATATTATATTCCTACAGTACAATAGACCTCTGGTCGCAGTGCATGTCTTGAAAAAGCCCCCCTCTCTCCTTCATATTATATTCCTCACAGTATAATTTCATTTTCTTTCTTGGTAACTTAAGTTAGATATTTCTTATTCCCGATGTCTAGTAAATTTTAAAAAAATTTTTTGAATTTTGACAAGTTTGAAAATGAAGATGAAGTTTTTGAAAGTAATTTTTAATGTTATTTTTGAAATATATAAAATTTGTTAAATCATAGTGTGTATTATCAGTTATTTTTTTATATATATTTGATGTTATTTATTTCTTACAATCTCATTATTTAGTCATTTTTCTGCTACAATTGGTATGCATCAGTTTTATTTTAATTGCATCAGTTTTGATGTTTATATAATTTTAAATCAGTATGATTTTGTATTATCATGTCAAGTGCCACATTTATTTTGTCATATTCAGCAAATAAAAGATTAAATCCACATGTTTTCATTGAATTCATTTAGTGGCCCATTCATTACCTTCGATGGCTCATTCAACCCCATAGGTGGGGTTGAATGGGCCAAATTTCAAAATTTTTATTTTCTATTATAATTCATTATAGAAAGATGCTAATCCAACTTTTATGACTTTTTTTAGATAGCCAGATAAGTAAAGTAACTAAAACACCAATTTAGAGTTAAAACAAAGTGTTAGAAAAAATTACAAAAATTCAAAACCAAAAAGTGGCCCATTCATTACCACTCTCCCCTATTTAGGAAAAAATAAGATTCCGTGAAAATTATAAAGACAGAAAAGAAGGGAATGTTCTGTGACCGAATCATATGATTGAATAGAGAGATCAGTTGCAGTTTTCTTTCTGAAAGCAATGCCGCTTTTAGCAACAGGAGATGTGTCCGCATACCTTAGTATCTTTTGACACTTTAAAAAAAAATAGACAATGATTACTTGAATGTAGCTAAATTAAACCATTTTAACTTAATACGTGAAACTTCACAAGGTGAGCAGATTAGCCATCTTCTGGGGATTCGAAGTCAAGGTATCATTGAAACTGAGCCTGTGGTAGACTTATTGGGCTAGTCTTTTTTTTTTTTTAAGTGTTTTGGGTAAAAAGTGACATTTGTATCTTTTTATCCGTCAACCTTATAAATTAAGCTTTCTGGAACAATAAACAAATCTTTAATGGTAGTAAGTTACAGTGAACCATAAAGAAACAAAGTCCACTGTAAAGGAAAATCAGTTTGAACAAGACGTTTCGTAATAACTATTTGCTACGCTATTACCTTCTAGTAACAAACGGAGTGTAAACCAGTTTAGGCTAGCGGAGGACTATGAAGTTAAAATATAGCGAATTTTTGTTACCCTACGCAGGAAAAGGGGGGTTGGAGCTTATGCGCCAGCATGAAATTATTTGGCGCACCCATGTTGCTAATTTAAGTCGAATCTGTAATTTGATTAATAAGAAAAATCTGATAAATCTGATGAGAGAATGAATAATTCAAAGAGTAATGAAAAAAAGCAAGCACATTTCTTTAACATGATCATTCTGATTTTATATGTAAGAAAGAGTTATTTCTCAGAATTCCAGTTATGACGGTCGGTTATGATGCGGAAAATAAAAGAAATCCTATACACTCCTTAAATAAAATTGAAGGAGAAAAGCTTTACATTTTTGATTAAACAATACATTCAAACAATTTCCTATCTTCCTAAACATTTCACTTCGTCATGAAAACAAATGAAATGCCATTGTGTAGGCGTTGGGCGTTGATTGATTGCGAGAATTTCAGCTCGATTCGCACGCAGGAGGAAACTTCAGACAATGCCTTAGAAAAAGACGTCGCATTTTCAAACATATTTTTCTAGCAAAGCGTCTGTCATGTTCTTTTCACCCAATGGGACAACCCCCTATGATTGATTTACCTGATGTTTAACTCTAGCGTGATCCGCTGCTGGCCAAAAATTTGCTTCCAGAGAAGAAATGAAAGAATAGCTGTTATTTGACGGGCTTATTGATTAGGAAAGGGAAAGTACTTAAGAATGAGCATAATAATGTTCCGTTGTTGGTAATCATGAGGCTTATGTCATACGATGATGACGTTCTGCGATGAACTTTTCAGCCAGACTGCAGGAAGTGCATAAAAATAGATATTTCCGATGCTAGTCATTTCGATCGAAGCTTGTATGTTTATTTCAGTCGATTGCAAAAGCTGTTTCCAATTCCAGGCATTTGAAAATATTCTGTAGTTATACAGATAAAGCTTATGTATTTTTAACATACGTTTTATTTATTGCAAACATTTCTTTCTATTACTTATTTTTTGTCTTTTTAGAAACTTATGCAATACACCTTTTAAAAAGTAATGAATTTTCAACGAAAATTTCGGTACAAAGCATTGCTAAGTATTGAGAATCAAGAATTGCATTGATTATTTTTTCATTAGTAAAGACATATTATTTCAATAAATTATTAAATGATCTTTACATTGAATTTCAAGTCAACTTTTGATATTTTTCTTATCTAAGTTTTTAGCCTTACGAATTATTTAGAAAATTTTTATTAGATCATGCAAGTCAAGAGGAAAATATTTAACTACTTGAAAGCTAAAGAAATTGACATCATATTTTATGAAAAGAAAAAACATGTTCTTTGCAGAAAAAATACTTATTTGCATAAATAAATTTACTAGTACTCAATAAATAAATAAATAAATAAATAAAAAATAAATTCAATATAATTTGAAAAATCTTCTTTCTAAGTCTTTAATGTTTATCACATGCGTTTTCAAGATCTTTAAATTAGTGAGGTTATATCTTAACAATGAGAAAAGAAGAATATCCCTTGTGCCCGTTACAATACGGCTATGAAGCCCGTATTGTAACGGGCTTCATAGCTTCTAAAAGTTTGAACTTGAAATGTATCCCAAAAAGAAAGAGAAATATCAAGAAAAGCCATGGGTATTTGAGTTGAGTGTGCTTCATTTGCTGTACCTGTTTCACATTATTTCTTATTGATATTTGACTAAAAACTGTCCGTTAGCTATTTTGTAGTCGTAGTCATTAAAAAAGAAAAAAATCATCTCACAGATCAACTAAAACATGTTCACTGTTTTAAGAAATCTTATTTATAATTCAAAAGATTTTAACCAAATTGTTTCATTGATAAAAGTATTTACATTTTCCGCGCATTCTAAAAGTATTTATTTAATGACAACAAATGGTAAATAAAACACTTGATTGCTGTCCTCTTTGACGTCATATGTGTCAACCAGGTATAATATTTGAAATTTGTTAACTATAAAGTTTAACTCGGTGAAGTTTCTGCCAAATAAGAAAATCTTTAAGTTATATTAGGGTTCATCCATGTATGAGCTCACGCTTTTAAGGGGAAAGGGTTCTTACGAAAGGGGGGACAATGGGGGGACGTTTAAGGGGGAACAATGTGCTTACGAAAACCATCGTGATATGTCACTAAAGATGGAGAGGGGGTAAAGAGAAGGGGCACTCTTTGTGACTTGGGGGGGGGGTAAGTTTTATATAATAAAGGGTGGCATCATTTATTAGACAGCTTTTTTGCGTGTGACACGTGACTTTGAAAAAAGTCGTTTATACTACACAGCAAAATTAAGCATCTGACATTAAACTATTAATAGCTTCTAGGGTTTGGGGGAAATTATTTTTAATTGTTGCGTTATCGTGTAATATGAATATATTCGTAACAACAACAACAACAACAACAATAATAATAATAATATTAATATTAATGATAATAATAGTAATAATAATAATAATAATAATAATAATAATAATAATATTAATGATAATAATAATAATAATAATAATAATAATAATAATAATAAAATTAATAATAATAATAATAATAATAATAATAATAATAATAATAATAATAATAATAATAATAATAATAATAATAATAATAATAATAATAATGATGATGATGATGATAATAATAATAATATTAATGATGATAATAATAATAATAATAATAATACAGTCGAGCCCGCTTATTAGAAAATCGGTTAAAAGAATATCCTACTTAATGTAATGCATTTTCAATGTGCCAAACTGTTGCAGTGTGCTATTTTGATCCCGGATAATGGAATATCCCGCTTATTCGAATATTTTTTCTTGGAAAATGGCTATTCCATTCAGCGGGCTCAATTGTAATAATGATAATAATAAACAGGCTCTGTAGTGAAGACACAGGTTATAAGTGAAATTCTTACACTACAGGGAAATATTTTAATTATTCATCAAACTTTTTAGTATCATAGATGATCGTGTTTATCATCTATTGATTCGCATAAAATAAGATACATATGTGACAGTTTAATGTCTTCTTCGCTCATAAAAAGGGAAACTATTGGTGTATGAAAAATAAAATTAGTAATGAAAACTGTGAATTCTAAAATATTCACAGAAAAAAATGTACTAGTTCATTAAAAAAGTGTACTATAAACAACGAGAACACTAATTCGTTTTCAAAATCACCCGTGTAAACATTCCAGCTAATGATATGAGAATTAAAATTGTGATGAGATTTTTTCCCCAAAATATCTTGAATATAAAGGTAGATTATACATCACGCAATCCAAATATATGCTTGCTTAAGTATAGACGTGAAATTAGTTCGTAAAACAAAAGTAATTATTTACTATTATATTATGTATCATAGACTTTAATGTCTGTTGTTTGAAAAGTCTCAAAAAATTCAAATCCACTTACTTAGATTTAGCCTTAAAATGGGTTTGTTAACTTCACTGACTTTATTGAAGAATGAAACCATCCAAGAGTAACTTCTGTTTCACAAAATGTTACAGATCAAAATTTCAAAGATTTGCATCAAATTTTTTACTTCAAACGCAAATTCAAACATAACTGTACTAGTTTTCAACAAAATATTTAAAAATTACGCAAAAAGTGCATTTAAAGGGTTCATAGGCATTGTTAAACTGTTATTTGTTTTAACTCTGTTGGTGACCAGAATTAAATCTTTTATTTAAGAGCTTTTGATAGCGAGAGACAAACTGCCCAGACGTCAACTGGTCTTGTAGCACATGATGGATTACATTTCCGCCTAAAAATGAATTAGTCTAAATTTGGACAGATAGAAGTGAATAATGGCCACCAAAGATAGATTATGTTTGCTAAAAGACTGAAAAACTATAGTGGAGATTTCGTTTTCCATTTTTGTATTATTAATGTATTAGGTGGTAATAGTTTATCCATCTAAAATATTAGTATCCAACTATTGTGAATGGAAAAGGTTTAGATTTTGTGTCTTAATATATTTCTCAAAATATCGCAGTAAAATTATTACAGATAATATTTATAAATATTAATTTTATTAATCAAAACTGATTATTGTTATTAATCCATTTAAGATAAATTTAGATTCTAATCACATGAATAAAGTTCTTGATTACAAATATTGCACTATTTTTCTCGTTTAAGAACTATCAAATTGGAAAAAAAACCTTCGTTAAAACTAAACTAAATTGTCTAAAACACTAAACACAGCTTTGATTGCTTTTTTGTAGCAGATACATTCAATATTTCAGGGAGTAATAAATATCACGTGAAGAAAAGGGTGTTTCTACCTGCCTGTAAAGTTTTGCCCACTTACATGTCACTGAGAAAGAAAACAAATCTGATACGAAAACACACACACACACAAAATGAAAATCACTTAAAATTTAAAATTTTTTGAAGATTTTTAAAATAATAATAAATGACAAAGGAAAAATCAATACAATTTTCTAAAGCACGAATATGTAAATTTCACAATATGTTCTTTAGTCGTTAGAATGTTAGTGGAAACATGAAATAGTAGGAATCGAATGGGTTGAAATTAGTGACTACTTTGAGAGTTACTGGGCGCAGAGTATGCTCAATAAAGTCAGGACCGTCTTATGACAGGATAGGGATTTTTTTTGGTAAGTTTCGATCATGAACGTTTGCATAATTTAAAGTTCAACCACAATATGTATTTCTTTTTATGTAATTGATGTAAAATATTTAAATTTGCTATTTAAACTAGCCTGCAATGAAGAAAAAATATCTAAATGTAACACCACCAAATAAGGGGAGAATGGAATCCAAGTTTCAGAATCCCCCCCCCCCTCCTTCAGAAGAGATTAGAAATGATTACAAAAACTGAAGGCAAAGAAGTTATTCTTGAACTGGTAAACATAAGACCGTATTTAAGCGAATGTAGTTGTGTTTATGACTACTTAACTATGAACCAGATTCACGTTTATTATTTGATTTGTATTATAACTTCAATTATTAAAGAAATGATTTCTCTTAAAAACACACCTCGTTCCTTATAACGTCAGCACGGCAGTTTTCTCACTCCTGCATTAATTTTTTACGTCCTTAAGTATAATTGATACATTAAAAAAAGCACGGACCAGGGTATCTAAATTATAAATTGATGGATGATTGTAGTAGTAGAAGCACTTGAAATTTATTTTGATACGTGACATTAATAACTAAAAATAGAAAAATCAAAATGTAAAATGCTTGTCAACTATGCTCAGTTTCCCATGCAACTGCGGGCTACTCTTGATTAACATTTAGGAACCGAGCGGTACACAGGTTGCACCATAAGTCTTTTTTCTTTAAGGGACAGGGTTGAAATTTTCACTCGAATCCTTTGGAGCCAGGGATTTTTTCAACTTTTCATACGTCTAGTATGACAGTTTATACCTTCTCTTTTCAATGGAAAACAAATCTGTGGTTCAACTGTCCTACTACCTGGGTCAAAAGAAAAATTTCTACATGAATAGTCCGGATCCAAAAGGTTAATGTTTTCAATTTTACGCATTCCAATTAACAAGAATTCTACAGTCATAACCCGTATCATCTTCATGAATGATTTCCAACACATTTCTTCAATAAAAACAAGAAAAAAAGCAACTTACAAAACACTCGTAACGTCAGGCTTTGATGGACACTCCTCTCTAGCACATTATTCGTTGCTTGGCAGGTAAAAATGGCCTCGTCATCCTTCGATGAAACATTCAGATCCAGCCTGCTGTGCGTCGACTTGCCACCGTAGACGGCCTCGGATACTTCACTGTCGTAGCCCGAAACTGCTTCGCCGTTCCTCCACCAGTGTAAGGTCGATTGAGGGTTGCTGCTTCCAGAGTCACATAAGATACTAACCTGTTGTTAAAATGTTAGAATAAATAAGATATTATTTAAAATTGAATCTGGTAATAAGCTAGTGTATTTAGATTTTTATGATTTTTGATATGAAAACAGCATTATTTCGATGGAAATCAGAAAACTAAAATTCTTTTCTGACAAACTAAAAGTTTTTGCAGTAAGGAAATGTATCGGAGGTGTTCACTCTATGTTTCAAAGAATTATAATTCAAAACAAATTTGTTTACTTGTTTTTTTTTTTTTTTTTTTTTTGCTTCAATTATCATAATAAACAGGATTTTTATTATAAATACTTTGCAGGAATCAAGTAATATGTTTCGCGTGCGACATTTATCCTTTAACACTGATATATAATTTTAGTTCAGTTGTTTCCCCCCCCCCTCCCCCATAATTGACAACCCATCACAAAAATTATGTCTTCCTTAATCTGAAAAAAGTTCTCGGGACAAGCAGCTCACAACATGCAGTTCGTAATTGCTCTTGAAAAAGAAAATCCTGACCATATTTACATAACCATATTACATAAACATAATTTTCTTAAATCAATAATCAAAAATACAATAGCAGTATTTGGTCATATCATTCAGTAAATTTAATATCATAAGGAAGTTTTTGTTCTTTTGTAATTTGAACACATTTGATAGTTGTTATTTGTATCACACAGGCCAAACACTTCTTATTTTATTATTAAGTATAATACTACATGCGTCACACGTTTTCTAAATTTAAATTTTTATGCACTGTATTCACATTTATTATTAACTACCCAAGTAGCACATTTCGTTTTTTAAAGGTTGTAAAATAGTTATTAACGTTTAACAACCGCTTAAAAACGTTTATAAAACGTTTAAAGGTTATTTGTGCTACCTGGGTAAATGTATTCATACTCGCCAGTGTCACGCATCCGGTTTTTTTCATGCGTTTTTTGTTTTGCAACTTCACTTTAAACTTCAACTTTATTACTTTTATTTGCTGCAGCAATCATATTATATCAAATAATGCATTATAAAAAAAATAATTACAAAAAAATTTTGTGCAAATTTATGGAGCACTATATCAAAATAAAATGCTATTTCATTTAGCACACAGATATGTATTTGTTATACACAATGCTTACAAAGTTCTGCTATTGTTTCCAAATTTTCAAATAAGTAATAAAGGATGTATTCTAATGAATAACACGCTGAAACATATGAAACGTCTCAACACGTAAAACGTTAACGGCCAAAAAGCTTCCAGAAAGTCCAATTATTGTATTTTAAATTAAGCGAACAAATCAAATTAAAATTTTCTTAGATAGTCAAGTAATGAAATAAAACTTTCCAGTTTCACTTTCACTTTTGACAGGGTTGACCATCAAACATTTTTAGAAACCAATGTTTATTTTTGCAACACAACTGAAATAAAAATTTTATACCCCTCCCCCCCGAAAAAAATTTAAAGAAATAAAAACTTAACCTAAAAACGCGTAGAAAGGCGTAAGGTATATGGCCTCATCTAAAATATTTCCTGATCTTGCCAAGTCAGGATCTAACCATACCATTTATCAATGTCATTTTCGTATAGTTCAGAAAAGAAATAAAAACAAATCTTTCTTTTCATGCTAAAAACATTTCTAGATCAATGCGGAGAAATATGCTCGTATTATGGTACATGTATATCACTATTCCTCATTACAAAAGAAAATAAAAAACTTAAATATGAAATTCTAATTCCAGTTTAAACTTCATCTTAATCTCTTTTCGATAAAAAAATACTCTTAATTCATTGGCTTTGCATATTCGTTTTTAACACAAAACGCAATAACTTATTTTCGAAGAAAATGGAACTTTTAACGATCATTGAAATGAAATCCTATTTCAATTCCAAGATTGAAAATTGATATTTAGAATAATTTAGCAGGCTCTTTCAAAAGTACGGCGGGATAAGTAATTTACTCCTGTCATGCTAAAGTTCTCAATAGAAGTATTTAGAAGAAAAGTGGTGCAAGTAGCAAAACTAAAACGTGGGAAGAACTAATACAAACTGTAGTAGAAGTTCTAGCTTCTGTGGGATAAAATATGGTAATATTGGCCCTATTATTTGGTCTTTTACAGTAGGGCGCATCGAAAAACTTTTTTTTTTATAATAAAAAATTTAGTGGAAAAATTTGGTGTGGAAAAGTTACCTTATTTCATGTCAAGTTTATGTGCAAAAAATTTTACTGATCTGAGTTAATATCTTTAGTTGTCTCCGAAACCGTTTATTATGAAAATAATGATATAGTTCAATATTTAAAAAAAGAGAAGAAATTGGATTATTTAGTTCTAATAATGCCGAAAAGTTGCCATATGGTATCGTTAGACTGTGTGCAAAACTTTTGTGTACGTGGGTTAATGGCTTCAGTTATCTCTGGGGACGTTCACTGTACACAATTCATTTTTTTTTTTGTTTTGTTTTTTTTGTTTTTCAGTACTTTTTATTTTTAGAATACGATATCATGTTCCGTAGTTCCAATATGGCCAAAAAGTTTTCATTTGGTATCCTTAGAGTGTGTAGATTTTTTTATTGCTGTGGGTCTTTGACTTAAGTTACCTCTAAGTATGTTTATTATACAAAATTCGTTAATTTTATCACTTTTCGAATATTTTTTAAAAATAATCCTTAGTTTTAAAACGAATAAAAAATTTGCTCGAAAAATATCCTATGGCAACTTTTCGGCACTATTGGAATTAAGTATTACCATGTCTTATTCAAAAAATAAATATTATCGGAAAAGTATATAATTAAAGAATTTTGTATAAAGAAAGGCCCCAGAGGTTTTAGAAGCCATTGAACCCACATAAATAAAAATATTCACACCCTATAAGGATACCGTATGATACATAAAATATTACTCTTAAAAGAATATCGAAAACTTTTGTATAATGAACGGCCCAAGAAGCAACTGAACGTATTCACTCAGATCAATTAAAATTTTGCCTTTATTTTCACACGTAACACCAGGCAACTTTTCTTTACTGATGAAAATTAGATTAAAAAAAAAAAAAAAATTCTCCGAGCACCCTACTCTACAGCAAGATTGAAAACTTTTCGATAAAAGCCTACCTTGGGTTTGAACTTTTCACCTGCCGTACCCAAAACTTTTACAAATCCACTTACACCCCTTTGCTTCTCACCGCCACAATTGGAATTTGTTCAGATGGTTATTCATGTTTTCTTCTCAATGACCAGGGTACAATATTCCATTTAGTAAGTCCTGAAACTCGCACAATGAAATCTATCTGAATTTTGTAATAAATTGAAATACATTGTTCGGAAGCAATCAGAACTTAGGCGAAGCAATTTAAGGAAATGAATAATTTTTCGTTCCTTCTCTTTATCTCAAATCTCCTTCCTCTCCCTCTTTTATTTTCGTTTCCTTACGTCGCTCGTAATACAAAGAGACACTAAAAAGAAAAATTACCAGCTCTCCTGCTCTGGGCCGATTTGGAGTTATCTTCATCGTCACTGAAGATGGTGGAACTGTAATACAGAAGATATACAACACATTAAAAACGTAACATATAGTTGCTTAGGTTATTAAAATAGTTTTACTAAGTAGTTACTTAACTTTATTTATTACAAATATATAACAAATAAATTAATAAAAGCTAAGCCATTAGTTGAAAAATAAGCATATGCTTGCTTTTTAATTTATTAAAATAGTTTTACTGAGTAGCTACTTAAGCTAATTATGAATTCATTAGAAATACAAGTCTTAAAATTTAAACACATAATTATAATTGAAGAGCCAGGGGGAAAAAAGATGAAACTCACTTTTTCGTCAATTTTGAGATATTAGCGCTATTTAGGGGCCATAAAGGATTAATATCATCTGGTAGAACAACAAGGGGAGAAAAAGATGTGAATCGACCTAAATGGGCATGAAAACTCTATTAACTACAAAGGGAGTTACGAGAAATCAAACTTTGTTCTTTGTTCTTCGTTCTTGTTCGTTTTTCTCGAAATCGCTTTTTGGTCACTTTCATCTTTTCCTCCCTGGCCCTTCAATTGCTATTGATAAATAAATTATGCTCTTTAATAATGGACCTAAGTTAAGTATTAACTGTGAATGATGTTGCTTCAGCATAAAAACAACTACTTCATTTTTTTTAACTTCACAGATTTAATTCTATAGCAATTGGATGATCAAAACTTAATCTTAACTGAATCATAATGGACTAAAACTTGAATAAATCATGATAATGTATGTTAAGGAATTTCAGAAAACCTGTATTTTTATTGGTAAACATTCACATTATCACGTTTTCGCTCTAAATTCTTCGTCAGTGTATCAGCCATCATTTTGTACTACCTGAACTAAAACTTCCGGAAAAATGCTAAAATATCACTTCTAGTGAAAAATATGCAATATTGCATGCGAGAACTACGAGTATTTAGCAAATGCATGTATTGTTTTTTTAAAGGACGACAGTTTGATTTTATGACGGAAAAAACTGATAATATACATTTTAAAGACCCACTTGTTTTCGAGTTAAAATACGTTTATTAAAATAACATGCACGATTTATAAGAACTACGTTACGACTACTACAAAGTTTATATATAAAAGATAAATATTTTAATTGTATAGGGTTATTTCGAGCTCGTAATCCTCATGAAATGCTTATTTTATGCTAATTATATTAACATGAACTATTACGTTTTTCACGTAATTGAATCTTGTTTATACCCTTTTCCATTTTTAAGGTAAAAATTTTACTTTGAATAAAAAAACAATGTAAGCATAGTTATTTAATAACGACAACTAACCTAACTATATGTAAAATAATAGCACATATTAGATATTTAAAAAAAATTTAAAACTACTTTTTATTAATATTAGTTCAATTTTTTTCAAGATATATGTTTTAATGTTTTAAATATCCTGAGCGCTTCCCACCAGATGGCCAATTTGAATTACTAATACAAAAATATACGATTTCAGTTTTTTCAAAGTCATAAATATGCCCATTTTATCGACCCAACTGTGGTAGAATTACAATGCATAAATAAAAAACAGCGCGCACGCTTTACTATAATCAAACTACTAATAATGTCTACAAAATAGTAATTTTCCGATAAAACATCAGATTAAAAATGTCCGTAGGGTTTATTTAAAGCAATGATAAAACTAGTATTTTTTGTTAATTGTTAGACAAGAATTATTGCGTTTTTCAATTACTTGATTATTTCATAGTAAATAGATAAAGTATACGCCTTTTCCTCTTATATTTTCCTCTTTTTCTTTCTAGTGAATAATTATGCAAATGTACTCAATACGTACATAAATATATATGCACTATCTAACATTAATGATTTAACTTAATAAATAATCAGGGACATTTCAATCCTATGCCTCCAAATTATTTTTATGTCCGAAAAATTTTACTGCTCTGCGTTATGTTGTAAAGATACTTATGGGTATTGGATGTAGATAGATTGATATTTTGAATGACACGTTTTGAATAGAAATGTACTCAGTTTACTAGGCTAAATATGAATTTCATGAAAACGGAACAAAAGCGAATATTAAATAGTGTCGATAGTTTTGAATGTATATGCAACTGCTTTAAGCGAAATTCAATCCTTTATATAAAGCATGAAATGAATTAGAGCAATTATAAAGCTAAGTACATGAATAAACTTTCAGTGTTTACTTTTACTAGTTAAAATTAAATAAATATTATCGAAATGATTTGATCTATGTCGTTCATTGTGTTTAGTCAGCTTTGATACAAAATATGATAACAGAGTAAACCTAGTGTATTTATAAATGCTTAAAGCATAAAGTTTTTGGCTTATATTTTTGATGGGTAAAAAATAGCATTTTCATGTGTACGATATATGTTGTTGTTTTGAGCACAAGGCCAGAGAGAGTCATGCAAAGTTAATCTACCACATCGATTGTTGAAATAATTTGTCAAATATTTTCTGCAGATTTGTAAAACTCAACTTTCTATAGTTTATAAGCTTAAATTAGAGTTTTCTGAGAAATGATTACAATTTGTTTTGGGTTTTGAACTTTTTAAAGAGCGGATTTTTGTTGAAAAACTTCTAAAATTCGTCTTGAGCACCTACACTAAATATTTATTTTTTAAGATAAAATTTCACCTACGTTATTTTTCAACAATTTTGCTAGTAAATTTTCTACCTTACTTGTTTTAAAATGGTGGTTAATAGTAATTATTATTATTTTCGATTGGACGAGATGAATTATGACTGACTTACAATGCACTGTCAGCTTTATGTTTGATATCAGAGCCTTATCCGTTGCAGAGTTGATTGCTTCACATCTGTAAATGGCACCGTTGTCACTTGCGTCAGCTCTGATCACAATTTCACTAAAAACGCCGCTTCCACTAATACTAGTAATTCCTCTTACCTATTAAAAAGAAAAAAAAATGAAAAAATTGAAAAAGGTATTTAAAAATATATCTTTTTTTTTTTTGCAAATGACAATTTATACAATTTTTAATACAAATGAAGTATTAAACACCATTAAAAAATCCGAAATGCCATGGAGCATTTCCCTACTTTACGGATTTCCATCATACTCCTATGAAAGTCACGTATCTTAGTAAAAAAATCCTCAATTGCTGCATGTTGCATGAATACATTATTTCCATTGTTGTGGAATGTATGTTTAGCTACCAGTTTAAAAACAATTTTAGGATTTTATCAAAGGTAACAACAACTTTTGCACAACTATGGTTTACTATCAATACAAGAGTTTCAGAGAAGGGCGAAATGCAGTCTCTGTGAACTAGCATTACTATGTAAATGAGCAGTTCACTTTTTGCTTGCATTTCCGCAAGTTTCCCTGGTATATCGGGATGATGCCTAACCCTTACCAAAAACATATCTTACGTTCTTTTTGTGGGTTCCTTATTTATTCCCAAAACGTATTTTACCTCTTTTTTGGGAAGCTGCCTGAAGGTTTTCGGGATACTCCAAATCTCTATTTCATCAAGGTTACTTACTTTTCGTGGAACATTTTTCCACTTTTTTTTTCAGATATGTTATTGGCAAAAGATATGTTACGCACATCATTTTTTAGAAACGTCCTTCATTTTATTTTTACTGTGAATAATTTAAGTTACTACGTTTCCAAGCTGATAATTTATTTGACGAGTTTGCATTTTATTTTTTAAGCTGATACTCTACACAAAACATAACTAATATAAATTCTTAAAAGTCAATCGGCATCTTAAATGTTAAGGTAATGAAAATTGTAAGTACGAAGTGTTAAAGTTACACAAATAGGAAAAATAATTAAAAATGAAATTCTTGTTGTTATTTGTGCGGCTTCTACATTATTTTTAGGATTTAAGGTTAGCATAAATGGTAAAAACTTAAAAGTGTTAAATATTGATATTGCGTCCTTTGAGATGATATAACAACTAAGATGAGCAATCCTGATCTTACTGTTTGATATACAATCTCACAAATTTGTGCATGTGTGTTTCAAATTATATGCATAATTTAGAAATCAAATAATTAATTTTTCAGGCTAACTTAAGGTATATATAGTTAATACATAATATTTTAGTTTGACACAGCTATTTGAGCAGAAATGTTCTGTTCTAAGATACTAGGAAATTATGTTAAGTGCGTAAAAATCTGATGAAGAAAGTCAAAAAAATTACTCATACGCATTTTGAAGTAATTACATTAATTTATTTTTTTATTCCGATAGTTAAACTAACTCAAATAAAAACCAGCCAAACTGCAAGCATACTTGGCTTCGTCACATGAAACAAGCTTTGACCAAGTCGTAAAAGTTTCCAGGCTCATAAAATGAGAAAACAAAGCCAATATTGCGATGGTGGTTGGATGTGATTACGTTTTTTTTTTCTTTATTTAAATTTATATACCAGTCTTGCAAGTCAATATGTTAAAAATGCAGAGAATAACACTTTTCATAGAAATTCAAATTAGATAGTGGAGTTCCTGTTCGTAAACTTGCAAAGTAATAGAGATTGGGTGAGTTAGGTTTAAAGAGTATGAGTGCAGTGAAAAAATACCACAATGGTACAATATTTTTTTGAAAGATTGGCGACGTCCTCCTTGAAAATATTTTTAAAAAGAGTTTAAACGTTTTTTTTAAAGCAATTAATTAAAGGTATGATGATCTTTACCATAAACCTGTAAAATAATTTCATGAGCCTAGATTCTAATGTCCAGAGACTGCTTTTTGCTCCAATTAGTGTTTTAGTCAATCTGGAGGTTTTAAAACTGCTGAAAACAAGCTGAAAAGGGAATGCAGTCGAGCCCGCTTATTAGAATATCGGTTAAAAGAATATCTTGCTTAATGTAATGCATTTTCAGTGTACCAAATCGTTGTAATGCATTATTTTAAACCCGCATAATGGAAAATCCCGCTTATTAAAATGTTTTTAGTAGCAAATTGCCTATTCTATTAAGAGGGCTCGACTGTACTTAATAAAAACGCTCAGTGTGTTTTTAAACAGATAGCTAAGCATATTTTTCACAACTATGAAAAGTGTGAATTTATGTAACACTCAGCAATTGAAGAAACTGTTTCGCAAGGTACTTCATTTTCACATGAAAATGGTGAAGACCCGTAAA
Source organism: Uloborus plumipes (assembly GCA_038373865.1). Classification (NCBI taxonomy): domain Eukaryota; kingdom Metazoa; phylum Arthropoda; class Arachnida; order Araneae; family Uloboridae; genus Uloborus; species Uloborus plumipes. The sequence goes on along the minus strand of JAXGGA010000447.1, from coordinate 212,495 downwards.
AATCAGTGACCCGGAAATAATCAGTGACGTTTTGGAATATTCTAACAGTTTAATTTACACTAGTAACTAATTTTACAAATGCAAGAATTGCTATTATTTCCTTTTATAATTAAGTCCCGTCTTCATACCATAAAAAAACACTTGCCATTAGTATATAATAACAATTGTAATCTTATATATTTAAATTCGATTAAAAAGCTTATCGCTGTGAAACAAATACACATTTCAAACTAACTCGGTGAAATCTTAAATGTTCAATGTTAAAAGAGTTGCAAAAAATGATATTTTAGCAATCCTTTTTTTACTGCTTCAAAAATAAATAAATAAATGATTTTGTGTAGAAATGCAAAGGAAATTCATGAACGCTAAATTGCTAAAATTTGAGAATACTGCATACACGTGTTTCGAGACTTTAAGGAACCACTTTCTCCAGACACAAAGCGTGAGCCTTAGGAAGTAAATAAATACGGTAAAGGACATCCAATTTTATATAGACTAGGATCATCAATACTTAAATTTAGTATGATGTCTAAGCTAGTATTCCGTTTTCGACGCACCAGCTTTTAATTATGGACATAAAATGCGTTTATTAACTTGTTAAGTTTCACCATCTCTTTTGACTGCCGTTTTACTGAGTTGTACTAATTGCATTTTTATTTTTGCGTAAGTATTTTTCCGCTTTTCAATGTCGTCTCTTTTATTTGGAGATCAACTACTTTTCTACGACTTGTAGAAAAATGGGACTCGGTTGTATTATATATTGATTGTTCTGATATTGATTAAAAACCGTTTTCGAATTCCTTAGATCAATTGCAGTTATTTTAGAAATGACAAACATAAAATGAAGAATAAACAATCAGAATATTTAGAGAAAACTGATAATAATCGAAAATTGCAATAACTGATAAAATCAATTAAAATAATTGAAATATTCTTTCTAGTTATTGTACACGGCATTTTTTTTTCAATTAATTATTTTTTTATGGTTTTGACATTTTAACAGGAACTCTTTAATTTGTTTCTGAAAACGTGGATACTTCTAAAGACTCAGTTTAACAGCTGTGGATCTTAAAGTTTGATATAGAAAGCAACGATAAATGAGCCAATATTTAGAAAAGTGCCAATTTGAAGTTGGAAATTTCTGAAAAAAAAATTTCTTTGCTGAAAAAAACTAATATTGGATTTTAAGTCTAAATTGGGTCTAAATGCAAGAAAATAAAAGGGGGGAGGTCAAGGAAGTTATTTACCCCCTCCTTAGATTACTCACTTTTAAGCCGTTACAGATCTGATGAATGTTACAGATCTGATGTTAATATGAGCTACATATTTGAGTTTATGCTCTCAGTCTTCGTTAACATCTCTAAATATGATATCATTTCCTTGCATTTTTAACATAGAATTAAGATATTTATAGTAAAATATATATATTAGGCTAAAAATCAAATTTCATTATAAAAAAGCATTTCTTGGAAATAAAAATGAGCGATAAGGTTTTTAGATAAAAGAAATTATGAGATTACCAAATCCAAGCTAATAAAACATTTGTTTTGTTTTGAAACAACACACAACTTCAACTTTTCCAACACACAACTCTGCTGCTTGCTTTTTTTAATTGGTCCAGGAAATTTAATTTCTTGATCAGAAATTCAAATTTAGCATGCTAGTTATTATCTAGTTATTTAGCAAAGTTATGAGAAATTGAAGCACCAAAAAAATAAATAAATAAAATAATAATAATTAATTAACTTAATTTATACAGTGTCACTTTTTCTTATTTTACTAACTTCTATTGTAAGGTCATACAAACCACAAATGAAGCAATTGTACTAAAAACTCATTGCTTTTCATTTTTTAAGAACAAAAATATTCAATATATTGCTAAAACTTATGATTTTTGGTTTTTATACTTCTGAAACGTGTGAGTTAGTTCTATAACATATTCACTGTTTTTCAATGTTACCGCTCTGACTGTTACCGATCTGACAAACTGACAAAGTTTTTTTTTTATTTCCGAGTCGATCGCACTAAACCAAAATCAAACACGTGGTTTTTTCACTTGTAATAAAGGACTATACTTATATATAAAATAATTTTTAAAATAATAAAAACTGCGCATTTTAGAGCGTGTTTCCGATCTGATGACTCAAATGACACACATTTTATAAAATCACTTTAAAAAATCTTACATACAATTTTAGATGGAGAAATGCAAATTTTTAATTACGATTCGATAAAACATCCCACCAGGTACTCAGTATCACGTGGTATAGGTGCAGGAAATGATTTTGGGAGCCTAAACATAGATCGGAAGTTATTGTTACCACTCTGATGGCGGAACTTGGGACACGCTTATTTCGCATCGGCTAGAAAATCAGAAATCGATTAAAACAAAAATGAAGTAAAATATTAACAAAGGGGTAAAAATAGAATCGTTTTTCGTGCAAGTGCGTTTTTTTGGGAAGTTAGAAAGTGCGCATGACCTGTTTGCATGCTAAGCTTTGCTACTGGGGACACGTTACCGATCTGATTTTTGATGTATAAAAACAATATTTTCTGAAGAAAAAAATTTTTTTTTACTGATGTTAATAGATGAAATGAAAGCAGAACCTTGTCTTCTTTCTGGGGAAAATTATTTTTTTAACTAGTTATTGAAATACTAGTGAAAATTCACTTGGGACTCAAATTGGCACTTTTCTAAATATTAGCTCAAATGTAATTTAATCGGAACTATGTTAACGCTATTTCTGTATTCACTTTCCATTTTTTTTTGTTTCTCGTCACTAAACGTTTTTCAAATACCATCAAAATTAACTAATAGTAGCAATTTAGCTTTAATCCATTTAATATAAATACCTCTAAGTCTCGTGGCTTTTATTGAAAAATTATGTTAAATATTACCGACGGTTTAAAAGAAATGTCCTTATATATAAGTATATATTTTTACAGTAAACGTTATTCAAATACGAGCAAAAATAATTGTTAAATATTTACTTCTTATAGAATTCTTAGAGTACAATGAATCCTTTTCGTCATTTGTCTTTATTTTTTTCTGATTAAGAAAAAACGCTTTCTTTGTTGGAAATTAATTAGGTTTTCGTTTTTATTATTTATGTTCTCAAACAAGATAATTTTTCTCTGTTTTTACCTGCCAAGCTTAATAATTTGTTTAAGAACTACCTGCTGAATATTTTGCCATAAACTATTTGCAAAACGTCTTTTAATTGCACATCTCTTAATGCTTTATATGTTTTTCTCACAGATAGAATATAAAAAAAGAAATATGCTTAAAATAAAAGTTATATTCTTTTCGTGCTAAAATTAAAAAAAAAAAAAAAATTCCATATTTAAAAATTATACTATGCACTATATAATTTGTATTTTTCGAACAAAAATTGAAAAACCTCAATGTAAGCGTATAAATTGAATACTTCCGTATTTTGATGTAAAAAATCATTAAAAGAACAGATAGCGTTTTATTGGACCAACCTAAAAACTCAAAGGTTATAAAATAACAAAGACAAAAATGCTACAATGTATAAAAAGAAACAGCAAATTTATTAGAGCCTTAATGAAATAAGGTCTCGTATTTCAATAGCTTGAGCGAAAAGATATAAGAATTTAGTGCCTTCACTAAGACCGAGAAAGTAATAAAATTAAACCCTCTATTTTTCTTCAAGCACGGAGTAAAAAAGAATATTGCATTAAAAATACATCTGATGGTTTAATCTGAAACATTCGTCAGTTTTCGTAAAAGAGTCGTCTTGGTCGTAAAAAACGGCATCAAATTAAAAAAAAAAAAAGTTAGTCGTAAAACCAGACCATATTTCTAGATCATAAATCTCAAAGAACTTTTGGAAGACTTCAAGCTCTATTTATATAAGTAGTTTGTAGCCCCGCCCCTTTGAAATTGAACAATGTAGTGTAACATGTTAGGATACAATTTAGGGTTAACGACTCCTAGAAACGTGATCTCTTAGGTTTGGATAGAATTTGAGGGTGATTCTTAGCAAACAGAAGAAAATGGAATAAGCTTTTTTCCTCTCTTTAACTATGAGGGCGCAGAAGAATGACAATAGATTGTTGTTCGAAGATAATAGGTTGTCCTCAGCTTCAAACTGCTAAACCATGCTTCCGACTTCGCCGAAGTTCAATTGCTTCATGGAAAATGTTGTTTCTTTGACTAAGTTGTTTGTTTTATTGCTGTTAAGTTTAGAAATACATTAAACACGTACTTTTGACCTTTAAGTTTTCGGATTGCGATAGATGACTTGGTAACCAGTTCCTTCATCTCAAATATTCTTCAAAATGTTTTCTTCGTTTTTCGTAATTTGGGTGTAAATATAGTTCACACTCGTGGAAAGGGAACCATATTAATGTAAGAAAATACGCGTAAAAAGATCCGAACCGGATCCTTTTTATTCTTTGTTAAATTATTTTCTGCGCCTTTTTAAGCATTTATTATTATGTTTCTGAGTTGGTGTGCTACGCGCCCTTACATTTTTCATTCTTGTTGAACACCTTTTTAAATGAAGAATATGCAAGTCTCTGTTAACCTTTGAAACTAGGAAACTTGACAGCATTTTTGGATCTACTTCAAAACAAATTTACAAAACTCACTAATGACACAAATAGTTTTTAAAAAGTACTTCATCCGTTTAAGGTTTATATTCTCCTTTTTAATTTGTACATTTATTAGCTCAAGGGAACATATCTTGCAAAATGCGCTCCCAGTAGACATCAAGTTTAAAAAATATTCCGAAATAGTTTATCAAAACCATTTTAATAAGTCCAATCCCTTTAAGAATGGATTTAAAAGCAGCAATTAAACTTTCAAATGCGTCTCTTATTTATTTTCGGGCCCTCTAAAAATTTTGGATGCTTCAACTTTCTGAGCATTTTTAGTTAACCAGCCCTGAGCATATCTACTAATAGAGCTTCTGCTTCACGACTCGCTCAGTTGTGTGTATTTGAGAATAGGGTGTCTTAATAGTCCGACATGTTATTTCTTATCGACATTATTTACAGTCTTTATCATAAATAAACCAACGCAGTAAGTCGCCAATATATATAAATATATTTTATATTCTCACCTCTCGATCCCGCTTAAACCACCGTAGCGTTGCCAAGGGATTACCTCCTATAGCGACACAGGTAAATGTCTGAAAATCTCCGGCTTTGATCGGGGTTCCTTCCTCATAGCCCATAATCGAAGGTGGACTCGGTGGATCTAGAAAAGAAAAGAAACAATTAGATTCTGAGTAAGGCATTTATGCATTCGTTTATCAGCATTCCTTATTAATTCCAGATGGTAAGACAGAAAATAATCCGTTTTCTATGATTAAATATTATAACGTGGAGGCATCTTAGTCTCTGCTATGTTTAAAAACTTTGAGTTGATTCATATTTTTTTCTTACGGACACAATGGGAAAAAAATGTACCAACATTATTAAATCATGAAGTTATTGGTCATAGGTCAGCCTCTTTTCCATAGTACATAATAGTTTTTGAAACGAAGCTACTATGTTTTGAGTACTTAATGTGTTTCTAAAAGATTGTTTGGTTCTGTCTTCTAAAAAGTTTTATAGTTTTAAAACAAAAACGAAAATTAAAAAAAAAAAACTGTCAGTTAAACAGGACGAACGGTCTGCGGATTAAACTGCTTTCAAAATCGCCCGCATTTTCTTTAAAATTTGGTATGCCATTGCAGCAGCACATTTCATGATTTTCTAAAATCATTAAAATAGTTACATGTGTTTTGGACGGAACTTAATGGTTATATGCGTTTAGATAGTGTCTGGATTGAGCCAATATAATGCTGCAATTATGAATAAAGGAATATTCAGCTGAGAAATTGCTAAGGGAAAGCATAAATGAATGCTTTCGATTTGTGAATGGACTTTCCTCAAATGCTCTGCTTTTGAAAAAGGTGATCAAAAGACAAAATGTATTCTTAAATGCTTGCTTATTGACTGATAGATGCAGTTAATACTCATCCAATATGGGTATTTACGAAGAGGACAGATAACAACACAGTAAATTTAAATAGTTATATTTCCTACAATAATAAACATAATTATTTTTCCCTTTCACTTTTAACCATTATGTGTGCTGCATGAACATTTTTCTTTATTTTATATTCAAGTCACAGAAATATTGCGGGACCACAGGTGAATACAATTTCTCGGAACAGAAATCGATTTCGTTTCATATAAAAACAACTCCTCGGATAAAGCAAATGCATCTTCTATTGGCTCCGTGTCGTTTTTACCGGCCTCAATGCCTTCTTGGAATCGATCACTCTTCACGGAGCACTGCAGAAATATACTTTCGGATGAACTTTTGTTATTGACTAGAAAGTAAGAAAATGTTCGGTCTGCATTTGGAATTTGCAATTAGGAGATAAAAAACAAAGAAACTGTAGAATTACTTTGTTTTCAGTGATTTGAACAATTGAAGTTATTGATTTTTTATAGTTAAAAACTCCATTTATTTTTAACTGATTGTTTTAATGGTTTTTCGGAAAATTTTGAAACAATCGGTATCTTGTTCGACTCTCGACTCTTCATACAAACAACCATACGCAGATTTTTTAGTATAAAAATTATGACTAACAAAAAATTCATTCCACATTTGGAGTTCCAACAAAGAGACAGAAAAATAGGAAACGGTACAATTAATGTTTTAAAAAATAATGTTAAACGATTGATTGTTTGGTTTATTTTTCTAAGGTTAAAAACATTATTTATTTTTTTTAATGATTTAGAACTTTTCAACATTTATTTTTTAATCAGTATGATATGCGTTTTTCCTTACTTCAGAATATATTTTCGATAAAATTTTAAGCACGCTCAAACTGAAGATTCTTAATTTTTCTGAAAATTAAGAGCCACCTCCCCTATTATTATGAAAATTAAGAACCTCTTCACACAAAAAAATCAAAATTAAAGCAATATATTTCAGGATAAAGAGTCTTTATCAAAAGATTTACTAGCTAAACCCCGATAAAAGGTTATAGTCATAAAATAGCTGTGCTAACTGTTTGATAAATATTCCAGACATGACCAACATTTTAAAAACCACGTATATTTCTTATTCTACTGTAATACATTTCTTTTTCTTCTTTATGTCATTTATTCAGTACTATCACCACATACAAACACCATTAACATACCATATTTCAAAAATTTAAAGCATATTTTAAGGTCTCTAAAGTTTTGTAACTCTTTGATTCATGCGACATTACATTTTCCAACCACAGTTGAAAGCTATTTATTGAAACAGAAATCAATTCGTCTTTCCCACAAAAACAAACCCTTAGAGAATCTAAGAAAGCATTTCTTTCTCTTTTGTCGTTTTTACAAGCGTCCAAGCATCCTTAAAAAACAATAACCTAGCACGCATTCACAAATTATTTCCTTATACGTTAATTGTATAATACATTTATTTTCAAATTCAAAGATGACCGGTTAATTCAATGACTAAATATATTATTTTTAATAACAGTGCAAATTTATTATTTTACAATATTAAACTTGAACACTACTGCGTACAGGATTTAACTGCAAATCTTAAATATCAATCAGTTAAGTTTTAAATTAATTTAAAACACGGTTATTGGACCAAACTGAATTTAAACCGTTTTCAAATCAACTTTATCAGACGCACAAAGTTTCATAAAAATTGGCACAGTTGTTTAGGATGGGTTTGGTGACAAACATACACACTATAAGTTTAAATATAAAGATCAGAAGACCCTTTACTTTCTTTGAGTGATTAATTAGTGACTAATGACCGCAATATATATCAGAGTATATAGTCTTCACCGGTATCGTTATTCACTTGATTCAGGATCCTAACTAAAGTTATGAATAGCTGTACAAACTGTGATAGATATCACATACACTATTATAATTCGTAAAAACAAGGCTTTCCGCATTTTGCTGAAGTACATTTGCTTTTTTTTCCTTCCTGCGATTCACTTAGTACTATTATAATAGATAAACAACATCAAAATGAACACAATATATTTCAAAAACTTACAGTATATTTCAAGGTCTGCAAGGTTCTATAACTCTTTGATTCATGCGACATTACATTATCCAACCACAGCTAAAAGCGATTTTTGGAAACAGAAATCGATTCCTCTTTCCCATCAAAACAACCCCTTAGAGGAAGTAAGAAAATATTTCTTTTTTTACTCCCGTGCCGTTTTTACAAGCCTCCAAGTACTCTTGAAATCGATCCCTAAGCACACAGTCACTAATTATTTAATGCAAAAGAATTTGCATAGCACCTATATTTTCAAATTAAAACTTGACTCGTTAATCCAATGAATCAAAATTAAATATTCTTAATACGAGTGCAAACTCAGTATGACAGAATTTTAAACTTAAAAACAACGCGAATTAAAAAAGGTGGTAACTAGTGAGTCAAAAATTTCTAAAAAATAATTACAGCCATGCGTACAGATTTTTATTGTAAATCTAAACTATCCAATTGTTATAGAATAAAATAATTTCAAATTATTTTATTAGACCAAACTGCGAATCTAAACTATTTCTGAATCAACTTAATCACAAACACAAAGTTTTATCAAAATCGCTTCAGCCGTTTAGGAGGTATTTAGTGACAAACAGACACACATAAATTTATATATAAAAAAAATAAGTTTTTTTTCTTTCTTCAAGTGATTCAAATTATAATATTAATATATAAAATAACACCAGAATCAACACAATATATTTTAGAAATTCAAGTCTGCACCGCTTTCTACATTGGCTCAATTCTGGATCCTAACTTAAGTTATGAATATCCGCGCAAACTCCGATATATATATATATATATATATATATATATATATATATATATATATATATATATATATATATATATATTACATACACTATAATAATTCATATAACCAAGGTTATCCGTACCTTACTGACTTACTGAAATATATTTCTTCTATTTCTTTCAGGTATTCACGTGGTGCTAACTCCATAGACAAACAACACAAAAATTAACACAATATATTTGAAAATTTTCAGGTATAGTTTAAGGTCTTCAAAAGTTCTATAACTCTTTGATTCATGCGACATTGCATTATCCAACCACAGCTGAAAGCGATTTTTGGAAACAGAAATCGATTCCTCTTTCCCATCAAAACAACCCCTTAGAGAAAGTGAGAAAGCATTTCTTTTTTTTTTTCCTCCCTTGTCGTTTTTACAAGCCTCCAAGCATTCTTGAAATCGATCACTTAGCACACAGTGTATTTGAGAAAACATTTCTGGTAAAATCCTTTTGCGCTTGATTTGGAGAAAAAAAATAGTCTGACATTTCAGCGCAAAACTTCTTGTGACTCGAATCGTGAGAATTGCGGTGAAATTCGATACAAGAAACACTTGATGGGATAGTTGTAAATATATTTTTCGTTTTCTTATGGAAACGGGCGTTTCTTTGGAAATGCTCTCGGGAGTTAAAGCTAAGCGCTTACTTAAGTGATTTACTTTTTTTCTTCTTAAATGAAACTCCCAAGAGATTTTTTATTAGAGAAAAAACAGTCCAATAGTTTATGTTTAGATGGTTTTGTAATCTTTAAGAATAAGATGTTAATAATTTTTTTAAATGTACATAAATTTAAGATAGTACCCAAAACCAAAAATACATTCAGCTCAAAATAAGTATTTCAGAAGTACTTTGTCTCTCTAAACACGAAAATCTCCATAAAAAGTTTAAAATACCAAACAAACAGAGATAATGAAATCTGGCTAATTTTCTTTCTTTCCCGCCAGATAGAAACACCTTCCGTTTGAATGACCACATGATGAACGTTAATACCTGGTTGTGACAGAAAATCTCACTATATAAAACACAAATGAACTTCAAGAAATTTTAATTCTGGGGAAGGAATTACCTAAATATGGCTTCTAGTACGTTCATAGAAAGAACACGTAACGGGGGAGGCGTAACTATATTTATTCTTTTTATTTTTTTTAACAGATTTTCTTTGGAAGTGGTCTAAGAATTTGAGACTTTACGATAATGTTTAGAAATTCATTATTATTTTCTTCTTACTTAACTTTTCTTTCTTTAGTTTTATTCGTCTCATAGCGCCTGATTGACTTTTAAATAATTTAATTTGCTAAAACAGCGTTGAAGTTCCTATTGTCTTAAAGCTCGACCAAATTATTCCACGTTGATCACCAATTTTCAGCATTTTATTCAACAAAAAAATTTCACTATTGGTGTTTGAATTAAGATTTTTTCAAGGAAAAATTTCATTTAAGCCTTCATAAAAATTGTACCCTACGCCTTTCTGCCTATATTTAACCATTCATACTGCCGTGCTAAGCGCAAAAGTGGTCTCTGCAGTCGATAGTTATCTCTCTAATGCCTTATGCAAGAGAATCAGCAAGTAATGGGCTTAAGTTAAACACTATTTTTTGGAAAACTACTGATTCAATAACTTCTATTCAAGCACTAAAACGAAGTACAGGGCATGAGATTTGTTAGAATACATAGAATACGTGTTCGACATGACTTCCATCTCTGTCCCTAATATGATGCAAACGAATAGAAGAACTATACATTACTGGCTGAAGAGTCGAAATTTAAATACTTTCAATAACTGAGCACTTTATAATCAATGTTTTGATTGTAGCCACCGACAATCTCGGACTTGTTGTCTCAAGCTTTAACGAAATCACAAACTTTCTTTGAGTTAAAACTGAGCCGTTAATTCTCGAATGATACTTTCTATATAAAAATGAAAATGCTCTCAGGAATGTTTTATCTCGACATTTTCACTGAACAATAAACAGCGAAATCCCAACCCAACGATATCTTTGAAAAATAAAAAAATGAACATCGGTCAACACACCAAATATAACCCAAAAAGTGTGTACTTGATACAAAAAAAAAGCTTCCGATAAATTTGCATCTTTTCAGCTCGTTAATTATAGGTCAACCTGTAAATAGAGCGTTAATCCACTCAAAAGTTGTTCATTGTATATCCGTTTCCAACTTATTTCGTTGAAAAATGACAGCTGTATTTTCGCTCCATAGAAATATTTTTTAAAAATTAAACGCAATCTTACAAATAAAAGCACAATAGCGTTTTTTAAAAATCTTATTTTAAAAAAGAACAAATGCTTCTTAAAAAATAAATACCATTTATTCAACGAAACAAAAATTTTTTGCAATTAAAAATCGTCAGAAAAGCTAACAGTGAAATCATATATAAATTGATTGATACAAATTGTAATGTTCAATGTATTAGTAATTGTTTTCATATGAATGAACGACTATTAAGAGAATAAATAAAACGAAGAAATTTCTTTGGACAAATCTGAAATGAATTTTTAACAGAATGCATTTTCCATTTTTATCACAATCGGCTTTACGTATTTAATTTTAAATATTCAGTGGTCTTAAAAACGATAAGTTAAATTTAATGACTATCATATTTTAGAAAAGAAAAAGCATTTTCGGCGAATAACAATATTTATATTTAAAAAGTAGTGAATAAAAAGTGTATCGAAACAAACTAAATTTCTTCTTGAAGGCCAAGCAATTTGAGGGGAAAAGTTTTTCTTAAAGTTACTTGACTCATCACACACATAATGTCTTTTCAACGAGAACATTCTTATTTGACTGAAGAAATATCCTTATTAATGTTCATAAAGATATATTCCAATTGCAATTTTATTTTCTGTTTGTGATTTTATAGAAGCAGAAACAAAGATTGAGTGAATACATTTTACAAAAAATAAATTAAGGTGCTTAACAAAAATTATTTAAATGTTACTCAGGACTAGGGATATAGTTGAAATCTGATATTGTAGCATGAACATGTTTTTTTTTTTTTCATTTGTTACTTGTATACCTATAAAAGTACTTATTCATAATAAAACGTGTATCATAGTCCAATGCGTGTAATTTACAGCCTGACCTTCAATTGACACAATTGTGTTAAAAATTAGTTTTTCGAAAACTACTAATTAAAAAATTATAGTTAAAATCTTAAACAAAGTACAATACATAGTAATCAGCTTAAAAACAAATTCGATGTATCTTCAATCTTTAGCGCATAAGGAGCAAGTGAAAAGTAAAATTCTACATCACTCGCTGAAGAGTCGAAGTTTCAATGCTTTCAATAACTGTGAACTTTTGAATCATGCAATAGATTGTTGACACACACGGATCTATTGTCTTAAGGTTAAATTCAGTTGCAAGCTCTCTTTGAGTTAAAATTAGGCTGCTGTTATACGAATAATACGTTCGAACAATGAAAATACGCTCAAGAAACGCTATATCTTGACATTTTCAATTAACAATAAACAATACAAGTCAACTCAATCAAATCGAGCAAAGAAATCTGCATCACACCGAATATAACCCCCAAGTTTGGACTTGGTATAATAAACAGTTTTCGAGAAGTTGATGTTTCTCTTTAACTTGTTAATTACTGGTCTCACTTTTCTTTGTTGAGATCCTAAATTTATCTAATCTCCTCTGCCCTTTCTTTGTTTGAATGCGTGTTGTGAATGACTGCCTGCATTGCAAAAAAATAACTGTTGTATTTGCAGTATAATACTGTCAATCGAGGGTTCAATTCAAAATCAAAACTAGCAATTTTACAGTTTCTTACCGTAAAGTTTTAAAAATTTTAGTTTATTGCCTTGAAATTTAGCTATATTATACGGTCAAAACAACAGTATAATACTGGCAGCAGAGGTTCCAGTTTAAAACTGTAAAATACAAGGTAATAAACTGTAAAATTAACAATTTTTGCAGTTTATTACTATAAAAATTACCTGTATTATACTGTTAAAACAACATTCATTTTTTTACAGTGTGCCCTATAAACGGGTCCTATGGCATGTATGTTTTGAATATATGCCAGCAATCTAACGGGTTCTATGGCATGTGTGGTATAAATGACTGTCTACCCTATAAACGGGTTTTATAACATGTGTGTTATAAATGATTGTCTACCCTATAAACGGTTTCTATGGCATGTGTGTTGAACTTAATTTGTATTTCCACTTTGATGGTGCTTGTAAAAAGGGAAGTAATAATTCTACCTGATTAATTCTACCGTATTAATTCTACCTGAAATCGAGTACATTCATCTACTCGGACTCGGATTTCCGAGTGGCATGAGTAACAAGTAACAACAAAATATTAAATATGAGTTTGGGTGTTCATACTACACTGGCGGAAAACAAATCCTAACACCAAGAAAAACTTGCGCTAGATAAACCAAATTTTGGTGGACGTGTTTATACAACTGAAAGATGACATCGATTGAAATTTCCCGCTCCGCGCATAGGTGTGGCGCATCTGGTGTCACTCAGAACATGCAAATAAGGCTTGTTTTAAAAGCGTGTTGCAAAGCTCGTGAGTATTATTTTCCCGTGAAATTTGACGCATTGCGTTCATGTTAGCCAGGAATGCCTTTAAGAAGACGAAGAAGCCTATATCAACAGCTCACCGAGTTTGAACCAGGTCGTACAATTTGCCTACGAGAAGGTGGATTTTAATTTCGCGATATTTGCAGAAATATTTGGTGGGAATATTTCCACCGCGCATGATTATTGGAAGCTATGGTCAAGGGATGGTACTACTTCAAGAAGATCGAGTTCCGAGCTGCCACGTGGCACGACTAAGAAGGAAGATCGCCAAATCCTGGGTACGGCTGTGGCGAATCGTATTGCATCTGCGGCTGACATTCGAACTGCAGTTAGTACCGTCGATACCCAGAGAATGGTACAAAATCGCTTACTTCAAGGACAGCTCCGATCCAGGTAGCCTATAGTCGTATTCCACTGACTGCAAACCGTTGCCGTTTGCGACGGCAGTGTTGTCAAGGCAGAGCTCACTGTAGGTCGGAGTGGAAATCTGTTGCAATTTCTGATGAAAACAGATTGTGCCTTGGTGCCAGTGATGGCTGAAGAGGGAGGCCAGGTCAGAAGGAGGCCAGGGGAGCGCCTGCATCCAAACAGTCTGCGACCTTGATACACGTGACCTACACCTAGCGTCATGGTCTCGGGAGCAATTTCCTAATACAGCAGAAGTACTCTTGTGGTTATCCCAAACACACTGACTGCGAACTCGTCGTCGGTCTGGTAATTAAATCTATAGTACAGCCCTTCGTGAGTAGTATTTAAGGGGAAATTTCCAACAGGATAACGCTCGCCCTAACATCGCCGCTGTAACGCAATGTGCTCTACAGAGTGTTGACATCTTACCAAGACCTGCTAGATCACCAGATCTGTCTCCAATTGATCACGTACGGGATATCTTTGGAAGGCAACTCCAGCATCATCCACAGTCAGCAATGGCTGGCCTAGTATTGTTCGACATTTTAATACGAAGTGAACTTAGCCAATGCTCAACTCGATCTTTGCTTAATTTGAGATTCCACTTAAATGTTTTGAAGGGAAAAACATTACTCTTTCTCCACTTTTTTAATTTACTGCACGAACGCAGGCCGTGCAGGTACTACTAGTTTGATATGTTTTTTGAATCTGCATTATTGAAATACGAAATTCAATAAAAAAAAAAAAAAAAAACAGCTTGATCTATGGTTTGGTTGGCAAATAAAATACAGATCAAAATCAGAATTACCTTGACTAGCATTTGTATCTTTCTTCATTTCTTATAACACCGTGCGTGAATCATAAAAATATTTACGGTTCAAAGACGCTTGTTGAAAAAAATACAAATCGATTTTATCCGCGTCAAAACAACTCCTCTGAGAAAGCACATTTTTTCCCGCGTTGTCATTTTTCTTACACCCCCAGCACTCTTGAAATCGATCACGAATATTTTTTTTTTTTGAGAATATACTTAATGGAAAATTGCTCTTTTGAGAGATGTCTGAAAGTAAAGTAGATTTATTTCTTTAGTTTCAAATCTTTAGAAGGAGTGAATCGGAGATATATTTGAATAATGATAAATTAATTAATTGTAAATAAGGAATGGATGTTTTTATTTCTGAATTCATTAAATAAATATATACGTTTTACCTATGACGAAATTAAATAGCTTGTATACTCTGATAAAATTATTCACAATCGATTACGCATTAGAGTTATTTGGAACCGGAACAACATACATTATTGAATTTATCTGAAGTATTTTTTTTTCTTCCAGAAACCTTTTTTCCGCTAAGATTTTTTTTTTTTTTTGTTAAACGTAAAAGTAAGAATATTCGTAGACCCTTTTTTAAATTTAACTAAGAAATGAATTATTTCAAGAATTAAGAAAAAAATGTTTTTAACAGAAGAAACAGGAAGGCGAAAATTACCTTTTTCAAACTGAATACATGAAATGGAGCTAAAATGAGTAAAATCAAAGGAATTAACGAGAGAACTCACTTCCCAAGTAGCACACTTCGTTTTTTAAAGGTTGTAAAATGGTTATTAACGTTCTAACAACCGCTTAAAAACGTTTATAAAACGCTTAAAGGTTATTTGTGCTATATGGGTTAGGATCCCTATAAAAGCAAAAAGTTAAGTTTAGGGTTTTTATTGTTCCTGCATCGATAGAGAAACTGCGTCATTAACGAATAAATAATAATAATAAATAAATAAATCAATTCATTAAGAAAATATAAACAAAAGACATGGGTTTGTTTGAATCCAAAATAGACTTTTTTTAATTAAGTAATTAAATGATGAAAGTAAAAAATATATTCTGTCAAACTCCGTAAAACTTCTTAACACAAAATTTCACTTAAAGCTATACAAATGCGGTAAGATAAAGGGGAAAAATTGTGCTAAATCAACCACTTAAAATGAGATGATTTGGACAACATAACGCTTAAAATGAGAAATAAATTTTGAAGTTAAAGCGAAAAATAATAGTAAAAATGACTTTATTTTAAATGGTACTTTCCTTCATATACTAGTAAAAACTAAATTAAAAGAAAGGCTGTTGGCATGTTTGACCTGATCATGGGGGTGCTGAGATAGGAGTTATTAAGTTTCTGACTTGGATCGAAGTTATTGAAATGCTGAGGTTGACAGAGGTTTTCGTGTATTGTTTGTGGTAAATCAGACTTCCATCTTAGTGGTGCTCTGCATACGAAAGCCATACGTGCCCTCCTTAAATCGGGTAGTTTCGTCGAATCGGATTTGGTTACCTGAGTAGTTTAAGCTACAACAACAAACAACAATATCAAATAACTGAAAATAAAATGAAATGTGTTAGTTTCTTAATGATACGCAGATCAAGAAAATTGAACCATGTGTACTGGTTATTAAAATTTTTAAATTAGATATAAGGCTTTCTTCGCTAAAAAAATATGTTCGCTTAGTTTTGCATACATATTTTCCAAGTAAAATGAGGCATAAAATCTCCCGCTAGTTTTTTCCGCTTATAATCTTAACTTATTTCGCTTTTAATATACCTTTATGTCTTAATTAAATGCGTTTTCAACGTTACAAACAAACGAAATATTAAAATCTATTAAATTACTCCTAGGATAAACCTATTTAAAGTAACTAACTTTGTGATATTAAGTTATCATATGCATATTTTAATGATGCTAACTAAGTAAACTTGGCTGAAGCTCTTTTCTGACGCTAAATTCTTTATTGGAAATTATAATCATTTTAAAACTGCTTATGAGATTAGAAGCAAACAAAAATAAGTTTTAATAAAACCTCCTTTGAGGCGAAAAACAGAAAAATGGAGAGGCACTTGGCTGTGTAAATTAATTTTTGATGAAGTGTCCCTGGCGAGAAATCTTGTTAAGAGAGAGACACGTAGGTTTTTCCCAATAAATATTTTTGCTTACTGCAGTTGCGCCAGCTTTTTAATTTCGGTTTCACGCTTAATTTTCAGAGCTTTTTAAGTTTCTCGTGTCAAATTAAATCGATTAATATAATAAAAATGGTAATGATATTTATGCGTTTATTTTTCACAAGTTTCTATTAGAATGCAGAAAAATGCTAAATGCAAGTATTTTAAGCACTGAAGGACATTTTTAATCAGCATGGCCTTCATTTGGATAGTCCACATTTCGTAATTTGATTTGTTTAAAAGTTCCATCTTGTAAACTGACGCACCCGCGGCCATCTTGACGAGAGTTCGCTGGAGTAAAAAGCTATCAAAAATTTAAAAAGTTCCAATTAAAATTGCATTCACCACTGCCTCTTGAAGCACAGGCCCATAACCTGTAGTGTATCCAAGTGTAAGCAGCAGATGCAGTGGACTAGGATGGTGAATGTTAAGAACATATTTATTAAGAACACGTGAACTGTAAGAACATAAACGAGGTTAAAAGCACAAGTTAAAACAAGACTACATGACCAGATACATAGCGACTACCAACAGCCGAGCTGCAAGGTGAATTACCAGGAGAACTGCACGTGCAACATTTATACGGTGATTATGACGTCATCTGCTCGATCCAATGGTATGCTTCACTTTACTTCAATTTGCAAGTACGGAGGGTTTAGTATTGTAGCTCAACAAGCATTTTAAGCACCGAAGGAAAAATATTGCTTGAAATAAAATATTAAATACATTAACACTTTACTATAGGGAATAAATATCTTAATATCTTTCTTTTTATATCTTTCTCTATCCTAATTCATCGACAACAAATAGTTTGTTATAACAGGGAAAATGCTAAAATTTTTGCACCTAGCTATTAAAATGAGTGTTGTGAAATTTCCTGATGTTATTTTATCGTAAATTTTGTTTCTTAATAGCTCAATGTAGTTGACTAGTATAAAAAAAATGTAATAATTCTGAAAAGTCTAACTTACGCAACTGAAAATTTCAAAAGGAAAAATATCGCCATGCTCTATTATTTTCCCACGTAATTTATTAACCTTAGAAAAGTAGACTGTAACCCAATAAGGTGTGATTGGCGGTTAGAGCTCAATGTAAAACACTTTTCTTTTTTATATCAATATTTGTTTATACAGCGGAAAAGATGTCTTATGTTGTTGATCTTTAATTGCCTCTGGGGCCGCTCGTTATGCGAAAATTCGTTTATTTTCTTTTTTTGTCAATATCTTTGTATCCGTAGTTTCAAATGCACCAAAAAGTTGTCATAGGGTATCATTAAAACTTGTGCATTTTTTTTATTTTGGTGCATCAGGGGCTTCAGTTATCTCTGAGTCCCATCATTACAAAAAGGAAAAAAAATCATTAATTTTATCGCTTTATCAATTTCTTTTTTGAAATGAAAAATTCAAATCTCTAATTTCAAGAGTGCCAAAAATGGGCATGCATTCTAAAAATACCTTATGGCGAATTTTCAGCTTTGTTGGAATAAAACAGTAAGCATTGAAAAACCGATAATATTAAAGACATTTTGTCACAAGAACTGCCCCAGAGGCGACTGAAAATATAAACTCAGATCAACAAAATTTTGCACAAATATTGGAAAACGCATAATGACACTAATCCTCATTATGCTATGGAAACTGAAGATTCCGTTTTGTTATTTTAGAACAAAAGTATTGACAAACAATAAAATTATAAAATTTTGTATAATGAGTGGTCCCAGAGGCGACTAAAGATATTTACTTTCTTTAGATCAACAAACGTTTACAAACATACTACAGCAGTTTCATCTTTATTAGGGACTATAAGTATGGAATGTACATAAAACTTTTTTTTTTAATTTTGTATTAAGGAACCTGATGAATGCATCGCAATGGGTATATTTGTTGACACTTGTTTTAACGTTACACATTAAAAGCTGTTACATTTTGTCATCTTTTATGCCAAGGCAAATTTAACTCTGGAAAAAGAATAATTTAAAAGAAAACAATAATTGCAGTAAATTATTTACTACTTCTTAAAAGTATGACGAAATGTTTCAAATCGTATTTTTGTGATACATGAAGTAGTTTTTATTAATTACCACACTAAAAACGAACAACTGTTGTTTTTACAGTATTTTAAAACTAAAATAAACAGTAATAAACTGAAAAACTAGAAGTTTATTTGTGTAAAATTGACAATTTTACAGTTTTAAACTTGATATTCGGCTGCCAGTATTATGCTGTAGAAGCAGCAGTTTATTTATTTTTTTTTTTTTTTTTGCAGGGTAGAAGAGAAAAAAAAAAAGCTCGGTCTTATTTTGTGATTTTTTTTTTTTTTTTTGCAAAATAAATTTTGATGTCCGATGCAAAACAACACACTAGCTAAAATACTAAATAGATTGTTATTAGAATATAGCAATCACAAAAACTCGATTGTTGATAGCACATTGCCTTGTGGACAGCAACAACAAGAGAAAAAAAATAGATTGTCTTATGTGCTTGGATTTATAAGACTTTTTTTCGGTTTTATTTATTACTACTGCCATTAAAAAAGAATTTTCATCAATTAATTAGCAGCAATTCATTCCATTAACATTTCAGAACAGAATAATATCAACTTATTTTCTTTTAAATTTGCATGCAAATACAAATTTCGTCAACAATAAACTGTTGCGTACGGAAAATTGCTTAGGAAAATAAAGTGGACCCTATTGGAAGTAATAAGTTTAAAAGAAAACTGTTGAAATTTAATAAAGGCTCTGTTGGCTAAAAACAATAAAGAAAAAAAAAGAACCCGAACTGAGCCGACTTGACACTTTAAATTAATTTTTGATGAAGCACCCACCTGGCGATGAATTTCATTAAAGAAGGAGAAAAGCAGAAGTTGTTCTAAAGCTTCAGAAAAAATTTAAGATTAACGTAGATATAAGACAGCTTTTTCATTTAAGCTTTTTTTTAGGGTGTAGAACATGGTGATTTTGAAAGCTAGATAAAGAAGAACATGTAAAAACACAATAAATTAACGAATATATGTTTTTGGGAGGTTCAATTAAAGAACCTTATCAGAATGCTGCAGGTTGTAGGTAATTTTTTTGAAATTATCGAAGTTTTTTGAAGAGCAGTTTGTCGCATTATATTTTTATACTTAGCAGAGCACTTAAAAAAATAATGTGTTTGTTGTAATCAAAATCCTTTGAAAAACAGATGCATGTTAAAAAGAAAGTTGTGAACAAAATCCTTTTAAAAACAGATGTATCTTTATATGGGTGATTCTACAAAAATAGGCAAATTTGTATTCCATACTGATTGCTCCTTTTGTTTATTTTTTTAAATATACATACTTGAAATATTCCCGTTTTTGTAGAATCACCCATACATATAAAAATTGGTTTGGGGTCAAAATGTCGCGGCCGAATTATCGCCGAGCCAACATGTTGCGGGTCAAAATGTCGTCGGTCCAAAATGTCGCCCGGCCAACAAGTCACCTGGCCCAACATGTCGCGGGCCAAAATGTCACCGATCCAAAATGTCGCCTGCCCAAAATATCGCGGGCCAAAATGTCGCGTGTCCAAAATGTCGCCGGTCAAAAATGTAGCCGGTTCAAAATGTCGATTGTCAAAAATGTCGACGGTCAAAAATGTCGTCGGGCAAAAATGTCGCCGGTCAAAAATGCCGCCTGCCCAAAATGCCACCGGTCCAAAATGTCGCCTGCCCAAAATGTCGCCGGTCCGAAATGCCGCCGATTCAAAATGTCGCAATCCAAAATATAGCCGTTCCAAAATGACACTAACTGCATACTACAGATTTAATGTAGCCAGTAATTCACAAATTCAATGCAGCTAAATTATGTAGCTCAATTTTACTAATAAGCTTATCACGATATGATAAACACGCCTGTTTAGCAACTTTTTTAAACGTAGCAGTTTAGAAAATTAGCTTAATTTATTTTTAAAAATGTACCTAAATTGATTTCTTCTAAAGCTTAAATTATTTCAGTGCCGAAATAATGACATAGTTTCTTCAGGGCTGTACTTAAGGCTCAGGGACGCTAAATTTCTTCCTTTTTAATACGCTTCTATTAGTTTCATATGTGGGTTTGTTTGTTTGTTTGTTTGTATGTATGTATGTAACTCTGAATAAAAGATAAATTCACGTTTTTTGGAAACGTAAAAGTAATATATTTAATACCATTATTAATACTAAAGGCTAAACTATATTGCATGTTGATGTACAATAAGTGCATTTGCCATTAATTCTGAGTTGGGCATCGATCGTCCACAAAATGCATATTATAAGTGCATGTAAACTTAGCGGATATTTAACAGTTTTGAAAATCTTCTTTTGTATTTGATTTACTCTAAAAGCGTATTTTTTAGTTTTTTAAACTATATTTAGGATTATTTCTTCTTTTTTTTCACACAAAGAAATTAAACAAATAAATTTGCTGTAAAGGCTTTTTTTTCCTTTTGCAAAAACGGAATACCGTTTAATCACCGCGCAGCCGGTAATTTTCTTCTAGAACATTTTCTTTAAGAGTAGGTTGGGGACGTTTGAAATCAAATTAGGGACGCATTGGAGAACAGAACAGGGCACCTTCGTTCATAGATTTATTGCTTTCTTTGTAAAAACTGGGTTGTGGAAGGGGAGGTGAAATGGCAAGAGGAAAAATGGTATTATATTCAACTCTTCTTTTAAATACTGATTGTAACGAAGGTACAGTGCATGTCTGAGCTGATTAACGCCAGAAATGAATAAGCATCTTGCCCTTTAAGACCATTCTACAAACAAAATTTTGTTTGAATACTTGCATTACCTCTTGATATACATCACTCACAAATAATGAAAAATAAAAAGATCAATCGCTCTGCTTCCTTGATGCTGTGGCGTATCTTCTGAAGCTTCGTATTGGCCAATTTCTTAGTTGATTTCATCTGAACCTATTTCAGACCTAGTAATCAAGCTATGCTGAAAACGTTCCATTACATTCTTGTATGTATGACATTTTGGCCCGCGACATTTTTGACCGGCGACATTTTGGGCCGGCGTCATTTTTACCCGGCGACATGTTGGAGAGGCGACATTTTGACCCGCGACATTTTGGCCCGCGACATTTTTTCACGGCGACATATTTTCCCAGCGACATTTTAGCTGCGACATTTTGATCGCGACGTTTTGGCAGCAATATTTTGGTCCGCTACATTTCGGCAGTGACATTTTGGACGTATACCATAAAAATGTATGTTTGTATTTATACTTGCTTATTTGTATGTTTGTTCCTTATACAAATCCAATTTTCGTCGGATTTTCCTTAAACTTGGCACAGAGGTTCCTTGATGCACTCCAGCTCACATTGGTGGGGTTTTAAAATTTTAAAAATATCCAAAAAGCTCAAAATTAAATGTTTTTTTTTTTTTTTTTCAAAATCGCCATTTTCTGTCAATTTTGAATAGAGTAATAGGGATAAGTTTTAAGCATACAAATTGACAAATTTAACGCATTTTAATATGAGAATTTTCCAATATACTATTAACAATGAATTTTACTGTTGGAAAACTGCAAATCGTGATAAGAAGATGCCACTTGGTAGGAATGTTGTTTACGGCTATTCAATGAAATTAAGACCCAGAGGCACTTTCAAAAACCGTTTTAATCCAAGATGGCGGCGTTTTTCAAAATGGCGGCTTATGCTACTGCTTTTGCAATCTAAATCATAAAAAGAGGTTTTTACATCAATTTATATGTTTTTCAGGTCAAGGATTTCATTTAGTATGTTGAAAAAAAGCTAAATATTCATTTTGAATTTTAATTATTTATTTATTTTTAGAATTATATTGTTTACAAGAAGACTACATGCTGTATCCGAAATCTTTTTGAAAAGGTGCCGATTTGTAACCGAAAAAATGAGCTGGGAAATCTGGAGTGGTGGTTACCTAACCATCCTCAAATCAGTCTCCCAGCGGCTTCCCCTCTTGTGGCTCTGTAGTCTTCTCACTCTCCTGATTTGGACCCATGTGACTTCTGAATGTTTCCCAAATTTAAGGGATGATTGAAAGGAGCGATATTTCTAACAAAATGGGACATTATGCCAGCAACGGCAGCAGAGCCGAGCTACACTTTATTCCAAAACGGTCATTCTGGGAATATTTCCAACAATTGTAGCACCACTGGGAGAAGTGTGTGGAGTTCTTAGGAGACTGATTTGAAGATGGTTAGGTTAACACCGCTCCAGGTTTCTCAGTTTATTTTCTTCAGTTACAAATCGGCAACTTTTCTAAAAGATTTTGGATACTGCACGTAGTCTTCTTGTAAACGCTATAACTCTAAAATAAATAAATAAATAAACATCAAAATAAACAATCAGCTTTTTTTCAACATACTAAATGAAATCCTTAACCTAAAAACATTTAATTTGATATGAAAACCTCTTTTGTATAATTCGTATTGCAAAAGCAGTTGCATAGGCCGCCATTTTGAAGAACATCGCCATTTTGGATTAAAACGGTTTTTTAAAGTGCCTCTGGGTCTTAATCTCAATGTATAGCCATAAACATCATTCCTACCAAGTGGCATCTTCTTATCCCGATTTGCAGTTTTCCATTAATTTTTGACAGTTAGCTCCCCAGCTAGCACCCGGGAAAAGCCGGGTAATAAGCTAGTATGTAATAAATTACATACATAAATATTGGTAGAAACCTGTTAAATCCCGGAACATTACCTGGAATTAATCAGAGGCATTTTGGAAATTTTCACAGTGAATTAATTTGAAAAATAAATAATTAAAGAAATAGAAAAAGAAGTTACATAAAAGAACGAAAAAACTTTACCTAATTTATTACTTAATGTGCATCGATTATCAGCACAAATCAGTACAATTCAAGATTTGCTTCCAACACTATCATTGGTAGTGTGCTCGTACCTCTATTTATAATTTAACTGATTAACAATTTTAATAAGTAGAAAATGATCCGACGCTGAGAATTCCATTGTAGTGGAAGCATCACAATTAGTTGCTACATAATCTACGATGTTAATAACTTATAAAGGAACATACTGAATAGGATTTGAATACATAGCCGATCACGTATAACATGTCATTAATGGAAATAATGCTACTTTGCATTCAATTATCGAACACGTTATAGGGCACAGGACGTGCTTTGAATGCTTCAAAATAATCTAAATATCATTTGTTTTAATCTAATTTATGCTTAAAATTAGAGGATCAAGAGATTTAGGTAAAGGCCGCAAGAGTGAACTCTTATTAAATTTGAACGACCTATTTGACGTTTTAACAATTTCTGGTACGTAAATTGCAAATCGCTATGCTTATTTAATTACAATAGCTTGAAAGTATTTTCAAAATATGCCTCACCTGTCTTGCAAGCTGCACTATATATTTCGGACTGAGTGTGACTATTACCTATATTTCAAAAATATAGGCCCCACACGCAATGATTTTTTTGCAAAGTTTTATTCTCATCATTTACGAATGATCTAACTTTATTACTTTAGTACTAGCTGCCAGGGCAGCTAGATTAGCTTCCTGCGGCATGCTGATGCATAACGTCCCCCCTCTCTAACTTTTACCTCATTCTGAAATTATATTATTTGATATAATTTAATGTTCATTCGATTTCAAGACATACCACGCACGTGGCCCGGCGTTGCACGGGCACTTCGTGCCCTGAAAGTAGTGAGAAAAAAAATTTAAAGAAACTACTCCCCGCCAAGGCGGCTCGCTTACAGGCGCTTCACGCCTTTACTTTTTTCCTATATAAAAAAATCATTCGAATTATTGAGATGCTTCACGCCTTCAAGATGGTGAGGAAAGTTTCAGTAAGTTCAGGTCGCTCAAAGAAAAAAAGCAGACATAGATACTCAGTTTTTAATATAAGTAGATGGCTCTTCAACAAATAAATGTTTCAAAATATTACCAGTAGCTAGCGATAAAAATTCTACGTAAGTGGCCCGCTTATGAGTTTCGTGTTTGATTTAGTTAAGCCTTCATTCAAAATTCTCATTATCATTGTTATTATACTGTTTCATAGCAACGACGGTTTGCAAGAATGGATTTCATATTTAATCATTTATTAGGCTTAATCGCTTCAAACTTGACTACTTATTAATTGATATCTTCGCTAATTAAAATCGTATAATTATATCAATTGAAACTAAAGAAGCTTGAAAAATTACCTATCTATCGGTACCTGGTTCGACTTTCAGTTCATTGGCGTTCAGGAGAAAGAAGCGTGACATAGAAAGATAGTTAGAAAGATAGAAAGAAAGATAGTTAGAAAGATACTCAGTTTTTAATATAAGTAGATTATAAAATTCTTTGCATATTATAGCAGCTGTGAATCAAGCGATGCATATACTGCCTCGAACAAATAGGTAGAAGTATGGGCAAAACTTACCCCCTTCCTACCATTATCCTCCTCCTCTTTACTTCAGTTTCATTGGCCAAATTTGCTTATTTGTTTTTTGCTAAAAATAAATCTGGAAAAAACTAGACTGGTTTTACCAGTGTTTGTTGTTGTTTCTGAAACCAATCGGATACCCGAGCCCGAGTAGACACATCTACCCGATTTAGGTCGGAATAATTACGGCTTCTGTTTTAACTAGCACCTTCTTTTTTAAGCTGGAAGTCCGATTTAGCTCAGAGCGTTCTGTTGTTTTGATCCAGAAAAAAATGAACGAGCAAACCCGTGGTCTGGTACCCCCAGAGGTATGGTTTCAATAGGAAGGACTTTGTGACCACGATCCTTATTTTAAATCGTCCAGCCACCATTAGTAACGACGGTGAATCTTTGATCGGTTAGAATCGAAGCCGGGACCCTCCGGTTACAACTCTGACGCCTTACCGATCGGGCGACCATGGCCCTGTTTTTACTAGTAGTTGTAGTGAATTAAAAACGCGTTTTTTTCAAACTATTCAATTTGGCAGGTACTGCAAATAAACTGAACAAAGTGGTATAACCTTCACATAACGAGGTCAGTCTCACTGCTTCTGGTCACAAAGTAAAGCATCATCTTTTAGATAACTAGTTCTGACGGTGGTAGTAGCCTCTTGTATTTATAATATTTAACATTTTTTTGTAAGGATAAAGTCAACAAATATATGATAGAAAAATAGTTCCTTATAACAGACTTCTTTCGCACATATTTGTCCAAAACTCAAAATGAGTTAAAGTATTAGTTGTAATTTGACGTTAGCTGTAAATTAAGTTATACTTTAAGTTGAGAAGAGAATAATTGTAAAACTATGTAGAAAATAGCATATTTTAATGCAACAGCTTACGTTATATAACATGTTATATTAGACAGAAACCGAAAAAAATTCAAGAGCGAATACTAGTTGCACAGTTTAAAATAGCAATGTGAAATTTTACTCGAGTGATTATAGTTAATCTTTATTGTTGAAATTATATGCTGATAACAATTATTTTATACTTTTACTAAGCCACATTAAAGTACATCATATAAGAACAACAGATGAATTCAAAAACTTCCCTGGTCCCAATTTCTAAACACGTAAACATATAATAAAACTTTAAGTACAAAAAAAAAAAAAATAGTGTAGACAATCAGTGTGCAAAAATCTTGCAATTTTGATATCCAATATATGAATTATTTTGAAAGCATATGGGCCATTCCATGAAAAGTGAAACCAATTGGTCAAAAATTCATATGGAAGTTATGTCGCTATGTTATACATCATTTTAAAGCTTAAGATGTATATTTTAAGAATCCTACATTAGTTTTTTGGTGAGAGTTAGAATAATACTTGTCTTCTTAGTTGGAAGTACAATATTCACGAACTTGTAAAAATCAGAAAAAGAACACATTTTCAAATGCATATTTCTCATCGGAAAATAAAAACAAAAACAACTACTTGTAGCACAATTTTAACTACTAAGACGGTACTATAATAATATGTATTCATTAATTTCTTTTGAATTGATCTAAGTGGTGTAATTGAAGTTTGAAAAAAAGAAGTTTGATGTTACGTCTGTAACAAAAAAGAAGCAAAAGTTGTCATTACGTCCTAAAAAATCAAAATTAAAAAAAACCCTTAATGGTCTTTTTGGAAAATTCTTAGAGTAATTGCCCACCATAGTTAAAAATATTGCAACTGATTTAGTTTTTAAATTAATGCTGTTACAGACGTAACATTTCGGACATAACAAATGGCTCTATGTTACGTCCGTAGCAAAAGTAAAATTCCAATTAAATAGGTAAAAAGCACAGGATGAGCAATACATGTATATAGTATAATATGGTACGAGTACTAAAGTTTCTGGTATTCTGATTTTGAAATTTTTAATTATGTCGGCATGTATTTGAAATTTATTTGCGAAAATGCCGTTCGAATTTCGAAAACGTCGGACGAAAAAAGACACATTTTTTCATTCAAAAAAAAAAAAAAAATATATCAAAATTGATCAACTGTCACCAAGAAGGTTAAATTTTAGTTTGGTACTAGTATTCTACTATATCATCCAACATTTTCAAATTTTTAAGTTCTCCTAAGACCAATCACTGATTCCAGGGAGGAATTTACTTTTCCCGATTTTTTTATGTAGCAGCCCCATTATGCATTAATTTTAAGAATACAAATAAATAAATTTGTGTGAAGGCCCTTCTAAACTTTTCTTGTGTCAATCTTTCTTGGAAATAATTGTCTTAAGATGCATTAATTTATTGTTACATATTGACATATCGGCATATGCTCTCAACTCCCCCAGACTTACCCAAATTTTCTAAAACTGTTACAGTATAACTTAAAATATTCAAATAATGTGTTAATTAATGCTACTGTATTGTTTTAGCACAAAAATCTTTGTTTATTCCTGCTTTAAAATACTGTTTTCTACTTTCAAATCAGAGATGTTACGTCTGTAACACCACTTTGTTTCGTCCGTAACAAGTTTATGAATTTTTTTCACAAATTCGGCAGTCAAAATCCACACAATCTTTATGGTTTTAGAAAGCTTGAAGTCTCTAGAACACGTATTTAAAAAAAAAAAAAGCTCAAAATTTCCGTATAATTCAGAGGAATATTGTAAGTTGTATGACATAGTCGAGTTTTTGCTGTTTTATGAATTACGTCTGTAACAGGCAGTTTTTAATTTCTGTATTTTTTTGTAATTAAGCAATCTGCACGAAAATTTAATGTAGCATAAACATCATCAAGTTACACTACAGGAAAAAAAATTGAAGACTTTCATCAGCCCAAACCAGAATTATTTGTGTTCAAAGTCTGCGATTGTTACGTCTGTAACGATGGAATTGCCCATATATCTTATTTAATTCTTTCAAAGATTTTACCATATATATTAAAACTATATTGGATTATTCTAAGAAACCTATATAACAGAAAACATAGCATAATATGATGATATTTACACAGCAATGTGTTCTTAAAAACATATAAAGAATTTTCCGACATTTAGCAAATAAACAAATGAACGAATTAAATGTTGAACTGATGCAAACAAACTCCATAGTCTTCTATTAAAAATTATTGACCTGAATAAAAAACATTAATTGCATTTCCTGGCTAGAAATTAGTATTTACTCTGTCGTATAACTAAATATTCTTTTCATTATTCAGTTCACGAACATTTGCCTTACACATACTTTCCTTTTCAAGAAATCCAGATTTAATGCTTACGAATATATTTGTTTGAATAGTTTGTTTAAGAGTGAAAGTAAATAAATCGAATGGTTAATTAGCATTTGTCCCGGAAAGAAAGAGAGCGGAACGTTGGTATATAAATTTAAATTTATGAAGCAAAAATAGACTCAAAAGAAGCGAAATTGTTTGGTAACAGAATTATCTGTAAACGTGTTGCCGTTTTCGGCGTTTAAGCAATTCGAAATAAAAAGAAGTTTAGAATATTTAATGAATACGTGACGCTGTAAAATTGGTCTTTTATAAACTATTTGAGATTTTTTTTTACTTTTAAGAGTTGCCATTTTTCTTCATTATAACTATTGTTTAAGTAATCCTAGGATTAGAAATTTAATTGTGTTTTATATCTTTTTTAGTTGGTGAACTTTCTGTTAGTTTAACTCTCTTTATGTTTATACTATTGGTTACTTCTGTTATAATCTTCTACATATTTGTTTCATTGTCTGCTAGAGCGTAATTGGAAGAAACAAAGACGTAATTGGATATGGGTTGAAATTTCGGGTTAAAAACTAATTGTGTTTCATGTCGAATGCGTTTCGTTTGGCACAATTTGATAGGGAGAAACTTATCCAGTTTCCGCACCGAATGAGCTATTTTTTTTCTTTTAGTGTGCTTTGCACAAATAAATTGAAATTGCTTTAATAAAGATGGGTACTGGCCTTTAGTACACTTTACATTACATTCACAATGACAATAACAATTTGAACATCCAGCAGAGACGGCAGAAAAGGTTTACTTAACAGTGTTTACAACCTTCGTTTTTTCAAAAAAAAAAAAAAAAGTTTATTGATTTTAAACTGCATGATTTCTTATTTTTCTTTTGGAAAGAAAATGCATGTTTTTGAATGAAATATAACAACATACAAAAATATTTTTTAAAATTCTAACTCCAAATTCTTGCCACTTTTTAATTAAAACATAGCAGCTTTGAGTTACGTTATGAATACATTCTGCTAGTCATAAGAAGGATAAATTGTCCATGTATCCAATTGGCAACACAATGCAGTGTAGGGTCAGTTTGTAATCAAAGATGAAGTGTCCGAAGCAACTTCCTTCTACAGAGTATACATGATAGTATGAGTATACATGAGTATACATGGGCGTAAATAGTGGTATCTGACAAAATTGTAAAAATCGAATTTTTTGGTGAAAACAGTGAAAGTAATTTTTATGACTCCAATGAAGACCCAAAATACAGTCCTAGTCATGAGGGATCCAAAGTAAATGTAGGAATTATATATCTTAGTTTTTTTAATATTTCTATGCAGCATGTAAATAATGTTATGTGTATTCAGATACAGTTTTGCATGCCTTAAGAGTACGGCTGAATGTAAATAATGTTATGTGCACTCAGACCATTTTTACATGCATTTAGAGTATGGCTGATACGTTATAATAATAACTTGACTTAAAATTATTTGTTTTCCGAAAAAACTGCAATTCAATAGATGTTTAAATTCATATTCGACATCAAGATACGACAGTCAAGATGAAAACATTGAATAGAATTGCATTAGAGAAAAGCAAAAGCTGGTCAGGACGTTATCAAAAGAGCAAACATGGAAGCCAGTTATAAAGTACAGTCGAGCCCGCTTATTAGAATATCGCTTAAAGGAATATCCCGCTTAATGTAATAAGCGTACGTTTTCAATGTACCAAACCATTGAAATACATTATTTTCATCCCGGATAATGGAATACTCCGCTTATTAGAATATTTTTTCGTGGCAAAATGGCTATTCTATTAAGCGGGTTCGACTGTACATAGAAATTGGTCTGTTGAAGCATTTTTCGGATCATAATATCAAGGTTACGAAGTTCATTGGAATCTTAGACAATTGTGGAGGCCAAAACAAAAATTAATCTTTAGTGTGGCTTCGCTTTCCAGCTCTAGGTGCATTCGAAAAAATTGTCCTCACATTCCCACTAGTTGAGCATACTACGCTTCTCTCTTCTCTCTGATAGAGATTTTTCTATAGTAGAAAAATACGTTAGGGCTCATTACCAATATATCTATACTCCCGATGAATGGGAAATGTTTTGAGAGCTACTCAAAAGAAAACACCATTCATTGCTAACAGCATGAAAGTAAATGATTTTTTTAAAGGTGTCCAGTAAAAGACAATATTTTCAGCAAACAAAAGCATATGAAAAACATTGGTGTAAAGCAACGTCGTAAAGATGCGATTGTCCTCAGAAAAAATCTCTATAAAATAGAGATGTCGAATAAATATTCACTCTTATTCAGGCAGTACTTCTGTTTCTCTAAACAAAAGAGGAAGACCACTGAACCTCAAAGAACTTCTCGTTCAAGATTTGGAAAAGAAGTACAGTTCCAATCTACCAATATACAGGGTGTCCACTCCAATCATGGACCAATAGCTAATTTCTAAACCGTTAGAGATAAGCATATAGTTTATTTAGGAAAAAATCTCCAAATTATGAAAGGAATTTTGGGTCTATTCAATGTTTTTCAAAAAATCAAATTTTGAAAGAGTTACGAAATTTAAATTTTTATACAGCCCCCCAGTCCTATGAATCATATTTAGTAAAACATTCTTGACACTGTAATGTTTAAAACTAAAAAAAAATCACTCTTCTACCACAAAAATTGACCGAGTTATGACGTTTTGAAAAATCAAGTTTTTGAAGGATTTCGCATACGGTCCCTTAAGCAATCTCTCGATGACGTCATGAAACAGTGCAAAATCTTGATTTTTCAAAACGTCATAACTCGGTCAATTTTTGTGGTAGAAGAGTGATTTTTTTTTAGTTTTAAACGTTACAGTGTCAAAAATGTTTTACTAAATATGATTGATAGGACTGGGGGGCTGTATAAAAATTTAAATTTCGTAACTCTTTCAAAATTTTATTTTTTGAAAAACATTGAATAGACCCAAAATTCCTTTCATAACTTGGAGATTTTTTCCCAAATAAACTATATGCTTATCTCTAACGGTTTAGAAATTAGCTATTGGTCCACGATTGGAGTGGACACCCTGTAGATCAGTGAAAACTTGAACACTTCCATTATTGTTGAAGTTGGATTCTTTCTGTACATCACCCGTTTTGTACAAATATACATTCTAAGCAAACATTTCTAATATATTTTAGTTCAAAATTTCAGGTTTATGTGTTTTACTTAAAAAATAACTTTTTGAAGTAAACAATGGTATCTACACAGCTTTTTCTGTAAAAAAATGGATTATTACCAACTGAAAAAAAAATCACTTTTAATACTTTGATTATATATACCCGATACACACAGCACTTAATTAATGTATTCACTTCGTTTTTAAAATCAAAATATTTGCAACAGTAATTTCTCGAACTTTTAACAAGCCGTATCATCGATTCTTGAAAATGCTAGTTACCATTATTTGCACCCGAGCCCTTTAGATAATAACTGAAAAAATCTGTATTACTTTATTGGTTGGGGTGTTCATTCATTAGGTTGGAACGCCTTTTTTCGTTTTAACTCCCCAGGGAACCTAATGCAAACCGTAAAATATTTCTGATTTAAAAAAAAATACATAAATTATCTAAAGTGTTTTAACTGTCATGTGGAAAAGCCACAGTTTTTAACGACGCTATGTATTTTCGAAACTGAAATGCACTTAGGTGTTTATTCACATTTTGTTCTATCCTATACAACTCTAAATATAAAGGTTTTACACGTGCGTTACCAAAGGAGAATATATTTGTTCGAGTATTTTACTCCACGATTATATATTGGCATAAATTATCATAAATAGCGTAATTTATAAAGGAAAAAACTTATGAATATGGTAATTCCATTTTGCTTTCACCATTCAGTGATATGAGTTTCGCAACTCTCTACAAAGCAGAACTAAAGGTTTGACATTTTACAGGATTCTATTCTTATAATTAATCAAATTAATTATTTTCATCAGCGCAATTCAATTACATAGGGACATGTCTTTGTGTATGAAGCTTCACAATAAGCTCCTGCATCTGGGTAAGCTAATGATTCACAATGGAACGGTGGGAATTAAATTTGAATATATAATTAATAGCTAAAACATGAAATTATTGAAATAACACTGGTTCGTGGTTAACTGCAGCACAAAAGAACAAAGTGCTACAAAATGTATCAAATAATATTTCTTCAAATTTAATTATGGCTTCGAGTAAGAAGTTACCAACTAAATGCAGCTTAACAAATGCGAGCCTGTAAATTTGGGAAATAGCGTACCTAGAAATGCTTTCTGTAATTCAGTATTGAATATTATACAGGAAAATTTATTGAACCAAGCATTGTACTAGTTTTAAAATAAATTATTTCATTAACTGGTATTTGCAAAGATTTTTAACAAACATGTGTTTTTAAATTATATATCGCTGCTTGAAATGAACAGTGGCATATCTGCAAAAATCGATTTTTTTTATTACATCAAAAAATTCATTTTTTTAAACTCTTTCTTGTGGTAATATCGGCATATCTCTAGTTTCAAAATATCACGCAGCAATCGCTGTGTCGTTGTGCATAGTTGGTATTTTGGCGCACTTCTCCTAGTAAACAACGACACAGCCGCCATTGTGTCAGTTCTGTAGAAGTGCTTAGAGGAGAAACATCTATGTTTCTGTAAGTTGATTCGGCATAAGTACCCTTAATACCATTTTACTTCAAAATGCCGTTTTGCTGCAAAAACTTTGAAACGCTCTACTGAAAAGTAGTGTTTTGCAAATATGCCACTGTTCATTTCAAGCAGCGATATGTACTTTCTGAGCATAATTTTGATTTTTTTGGAATCCCGCAGAAAAATTGAAATTTTCATTCCTTATTTTTTACATTTCTTTATTTTCCTCTTGTTACTTGAGATTATTTGCTCACTTAAATGTTTCAATACACTTCTTTTTAGCGCGAAGTTGAAGAAACGAATGCTTTTTAAGTGCAAAAAGTAAATATCAATTTTAGCGCTTTCGGCAACGTAAGCATTTTTTTAAATTAAAATTGCTTTGGACTGATTAATAACATTCCTTCTTTGAAGATAATAATTAGGGAAGTAAGGACATATTAAATAAAAAGCAAAACATTTTATGGCAGCAGTACTATTACAATTATCAAAATTTTTTTTGCTAAATATGATTGAAGTGAAGAATCGACCCTAATAAAGCTCAAATTATCAGGAAAATATACTACATATCATGTATACGCTTCATTTCCTTTGATAATTTGTGCTTGATTAACGTTGGTATTTCACTTTAGTTATTTGAATAACTAAACTGAGCCAATTGAATTTTGCCTGATACCATTGGTTTTTTTCTGTGATTTTCCAATTGGATAAGATTATTGTGTATATTGGTAAGCTAATACTTTTGAAGCTAGTAACTCTTTTGAAACCATCTGCGTTGTTATGCTATACATCTGCTGCCACTTGCTAATATTACATATAGATCTTTAGCCCGCTGAGTTTAAAATAATCTATATATTATCTTACATTCATTGTCAAAAGCCATTCTTCTACTGAAAAGATAAATATTAATAATTAAAATTCGAATAAAAAAATAACTTTAAAGAATTTCGTTTTAGTTTTAGGATGCACAAAAATGGAAAATTCCCATTAAAAATCTGTAACTTTACCAAAATTGACTTAAAACTACCAAATAAAAGTAAACCACGTTTCAGGAACAAACCCCAGAAAGCGCCAAAAAAATTTAGATACATTTATTCTTCTTTTAATGCCAGAAAGCTTGCCAAGCATGCTTGGCCACCTTTCTGGCAATAAGCCAAGCATGCTTTGGAAAGCATGCTTGGAGCTTATGCGGAATCGCAAGTAAACAATTCGGACAGGCTATTTGCCTGCAATTCTTGAAAATGAACATCTAGAGAAAGCAATTTCGCCCTTGTTCGGGTCTCGAAAATGTGGAATTATTATCAGAGTGCTAAAGGCGAAACACTCCATAAAGAAGTTGGGCTGCAGTGTCGTGCTTATAATGCACTCATCAGCATGAAATGCGAAACTGAACGAGTTGGAGGCAAAAATCCCCTAATAGAGCTAAGAGAGCGGAAAAGCTGGTAGCTAATGTGAAATTATAAAACCAGCGAGAGACCGCACTTGGTACGGTACAACTCGTAAAATTTAAGGCAGAGCTCAGGTATAAAGCAGTGAGTAACCGCCCCTAAGCAAGGGGTAAGACAGAAACATGGACTCGATCCGTGGACTGCAATTTCGTGCTTGTTATGCACTCATCAGCAGAAAATACGAAAGTAACCAAGTTGGAGGCAAAAATCCTTTTAAAGAGCAAAGAGAGAGCAAAAAAAAAAAAAAAGCTGGTAGCTAATGTGAAATTAGAAAGCCAGCGAGCGACCACACTTGGTACGGTACAACTCGCAAAATTTGAGGCAGAGCACAGGTTGCACGTTTCTGCCTTAGCCCTTGTTTAGGAGCGGTGACCCACTGCTTTATACCTGTGCCTCTTATATAGAGCAAAGAGACCAAAAAAAAAAAAAAAAAAACTGGTACTCTGACTTCACATTACCTGCCTGTTTATTTTTTTGGCTCTCGTTGCTCTATAAGAGGATTTTTGCCTCCAACTCGGTTACTTTCGTATCCCATGCTGATGAATGTATTATAAGCACGAAACTGCAGTCCGTGGATGGAAATAACCGTGCTGGTGGTGTGTTGCATGTTCCTGCCTTAGCCCTTGCTTAGGGACGGTTACTTACTGCTTTATGAGGTTTCTGGTAGTTTCGTTCTGAGATTACGCCACATTATTGCTGCGCATGGTGGATAAATGAAAAATATCTTAGTTTCGATTTTTTCCAGACCATAGCGCCATCTGTTGTGGAACATTGCAACTAATTTCGACAGTTTGTGTGTCAGAAAATTTACAGTAGTCCCAAGCATATTACAGCAAACGGTCTTTTTCTATACCTGCCCGTTGAGTTTTCATTGACTTTTCAACTAAACTGGTCATTTTTGAAACACCCTGTAAGTACAGATGATAAGTGTCTAGTGGAGAGTAGTTAATACTAAAAAACATTCTTAGGGCCATGCTCCACATCAGCGAAAACTCGACCGAAACCGAAGGCAAAAACCGAAAATCCGGGTACTTTCCATAGGAATACCATTTAATCCATTTTACATTTCTGCTTTACGCTCGCGTTTTAAGCTGATGTGGAGCAGGGCCCTTAATCACTAAATTGATAAAACTTTTTTACAAAGATACATCTTTTACACAGGGAGCTGGTGGAAACCTTCGAAATCCAGGAACGTTACTGGAAATAATATGTATCGTTATGAAGTTTTTTCACAATGCAGTACCATAAGTTTGTAGTAACCGTGCTGCGCTATATGCATGACTGTACTTCTGCTGAAATTCTGTTAAAAATTATAAACATTTAGTTCACTATAGAATCGTAGGGATCAGCATTTTTTCTGAGAAGATATTTCACAGTAGCGACTTCAAGTTCAAAAGTAGAGTTTTGTGTTTTAAATATACAAAGACTATATCTAGTTTGTATTCCGTGTAAAATTTATTTTTTTTCAAAGGAAGAATAATTCGAAATTTTAAGCGTTTTACAAAACACATTTTTTTCTGCTTTTGCAAGATGGAGTAATCTCAGAAAATAACATAGGAGTTTCCCGTTAAATATTTCACTATGTACGTAGCTCACAATATGAAATTAAATGACTAACTAACAAGCACAGCTCGTTGTATGATTATTTTTAAGTAATGCAAATGTAATACGATAAAATGAGATTTATTATCAAGTTACCCCTCAACACTGCTTCCTAAAGTTCTGCGAAAAGTTTTAAGCAACACAATTCTTTCTGTAGAAAAATCTAGTTAATAAATAACGTAAAACTTCTCGGAGAGCTGAAATCTAAGCCCTCATTAGCTTCTCCAAGGCATAAATTCTCATCACAGTACCAAGTCTCCCCCGAGTGATTTACATATTTGATCGTCATTTTCTCCCGTCCGCACTTCTTTTCCAAGAAAATATTCTCAAAACGATTTCGCCTTTCTTTAGGGGGAGCATTCATTTTTCAATCTCCTACCTTTCTTTACTTGAATATTAAAGATTTGGGTTTTATTAAGTTGTAACTTACAAAAATGCGACTTGAGTTGGTAGACTTTATATTTTGTCATTTAAATGAGGGAAAATATTGGCGGTGGTAATTTAATTAAGCTTGAAGAAATCAAATTAGTCAGCCGCAGCCAATTCATGTAATATTTTTAATTATATTTTAATCAGATTGCTAGGCAGATTGTTTATAGTCGCATTTTGTTATATCTTCTTGAATACTATTCGTACTTAATAGTTGTTAAATACTTGTTTCGTGCTGTTTTGAACAAGGTAGAATAATTATGCTTAGACGTTTTAAGAAGCAAATTCATTAAATGCTTTATTCTTTTAACGCATATACTGCGAGGTAAATATGCATTTTTTACAATTCAAAAAATAAATAATGAAGACTAAACAAGGAAAGAAAGCGAATGTAATGTGCATTGCATCCAAAATAAATAAGTAATAACAAGCAAAGTGCAAATACCAAAATTTTTCCTGTATGTAAATTTTTTTTTCATTTGTTTCTAATAAGAATGCCTTATTAGCGTTTCTCTATTTGTAAGCGTAGAGGAAGCATAGAGCATACACCAACGACTAAAAACAATTCATTCGTGTAACACCTCGAAACAGATACTCAAAGAGTATATTCATGCTACGTGGGGTATGGTAATTTTCTGTATCCTGAAAATTTGCCAACTGGAGATGGATTTGTG
Organism: Uloborus plumipes; assembly: GCA_038373865.1. Taxonomy (NCBI): domain Eukaryota; kingdom Metazoa; phylum Arthropoda; class Arachnida; order Araneae; family Uloboridae; genus Uloborus; species Uloborus plumipes. Next base: position 175,256 of record JAXGGA010000447.1, on the reverse strand, counting down.
TTCGTGGCCTTGGGTGTAAGATATTATACACTGGCGGAAAAAAAATTCCCAACACCAAGAAAAAATTGCCGTAGAGTAATGAAATTTGGGTAATGCAATTGTCTAGTTAACATGTTTAATTGATTAAATGCACAAGATCACTGGTTAATTTCAGCTCAAGAAAATGCTGTGCAAATGTGAAATTATGTTAATTTAATAGAGGGTGTAACCTCCAGAATTTTGAAGGCAAGCCTGCAAGCGTGCATGCATTATGTCATACAGGTGCCGAATGTCACTTTGTGGTATGGAGTTCCATGCTTATTGCACTTGCTGTGTCAATACTAGGACCGTCATTGCTGACTGTGGATGATGCTCGAGGTGCCATCCCATGATATCCCATACGTTATCAATTGGAGACAGACCTGGTGAATTTGCAGGTCATGGTAACATGTCAGCACTCTGTAGAGCACATTGCGTTACAGCAGCGATGTGAGGGCGAGCGTTATCCCGTTGGAAAACGCCCCCTTGAATGCTACTCATGAAGGGCTGTACTACTGGTTAAATTAACAGACTGATGACAAACTTTCAGTCAGTGAGTTTGGGATAACCACAAGAATGCCCCTGCTGTAGTAGGAAATTGCTCCAGAGACCATAACTCCAGGTGTGAGTCCCATGTGTTTAGGCGGTAGACCGCTTGGATGCAGGCGGTCCCCTGGTCTCCTTCTGACCAATATACAGTCACCACTGGCACTAATTCAGAATCTGTTTTCATCAAAAATTACAACAGATCTACACTCCGACCTCCAGTGAGCTCTGTCGTGGCACCACTGCCGTCGGAAAAGGCAATGGTTTGCAGTCAATAGAATACTGGCTACAGGCTGCCTGGCTCGGAGCTGTCCTTGAAGTAAACAGTTTCTTACCGTTCCTTGGGTCACGACGGTATCAACTGCAGCTCGAATGTCAGCCGCAGATGCAGTACGATGCGCCACAGCCGTACGCAAGATTCGGCGATCTTCCTTCTCAGTCGTGCCACGTGGCAGCTCGGAACTCGATCTTCTGGAGGTAGTACCATCCCTTGCCCATAGCTTCCAGTAATCATGCATGGTGGAAACATTCCCACCCAAGTCTTTCTGCAATATCGCGAAATAAAAATCCACCTTTTCGTAGCCAAATTGTACGACCTCGTTTAAACTCGGTGAGCTGTTGATAATGGCTTCTTCGTCTTCTTAAAGGTATTCCTGGCTAACATGAACGCAATTCGTCAAATTTCACGGAAAAATAATACACACGAGCTTCACAACACGCTTTTAAAACAAGCCTTATTTGCATGTTTTGAGTGACGCCAGCTGCGCCACACTTATGCGCGGAACACGAAATTTCAATCGATGTCATCTTTCATTTGTATAAACACGCCTACCAAATTTCGTTTATCTAACACAAGTCTTTGTTGGTGTTGGGATTTTTTTTTCCGCCAGTGTAGAATCACCACAACGTTATTCTTCCGGCTGTGTTAACATCTTTACGTAATGTTTAGTCGTCCAACTGCAGAAGGAGTCCATTTTCTGTTGTTGAAACATATCAGTTATGTGTCATTTCACTACCGGAAAATGGGGTGTATAGGAACAGCGGGGTCAATCGGACAAACTGAATACCACATTAGAATTTACATTTTTTAAAAATTGTATCATAAAAATGACACAGGGAAAAAATTGCGGGGTGTATCGGAACACTTGGTTCTGTTGTTCCAGTTCAAACTTATTTAAAGGAAACTGTTTGAAAATCAAGATTCTAACCCCAATGTCTCTAGTCAAGGCAAGAACAAGGGTTTATTAATGTTTATCTCTTCTTGTAAGCAACTAGATCTTAGAATGACAGAAAGTTGCAGATTTAAAAAGATTTTTGCTCCATGAGACTTCTTTTTACCTAGAATACATGGGGGAAAGTCATACAGACTTTATGTAGCAAAAGTTCAGCACAAAGACAGTGATGAATAAGTGGGAAAATCTAATGGGACAATCCCCAAATCCCAGAGATTTCAAGAAACTAAAGAAAAGGCAGCGTTCATCCCAGAAGATGTTATGAAAAAACTTAGTTAAAGCCACAACTGCTAGTTTTAAGACCAAGTACATATTTGCGGACGATATGAGTGACTTCAGTTTATGTTCCATCTTTGTATTTTAATTCAAAAGCATTTCTTAACATTAATTTTAATTTTTCATAAGTTCAAAACTATTTTTAATTCTGACAAATTATAAACCTTTACTGGTACAGAAAATAAACTTTTATTTGACAGTAACTATCAGTTCTTATTTTTCCCCATCAATATTACTCATGTTTGTGAGACCTATTACAGGTTAAATGGGAAAAAAATTTAACATGTGTTCCGATTGACCCCTATCAGCGGGGTGATTCGGAACACCCCTAAATTCCCATACATATGAATAATAACTGTTCGAAATGTTTTGTCTTTGCCTGGAATATCAAAAGCAAAGCAAGAACAAAGTTTTTACCCAAAAAATAAAATTAACAAAAAAAAAAAAATCTTTTAGCTACTTGTTTTACAATTACAGCTGAAAAGTGTTCCGATTCACCTCATTTTGCGGTACCGAAGATTTGTCTTTGATAAGAATCTCTATTATACTTTCCATGCAATTTTTTGTTTTGTTTGTAATTTATCTATTTATCACTTTTGGTTACTTTTTTGAATTGAACTAAGTTCTATCTCCTACTTTGGGTATTCCTTTTTAGCCTTTTTCTAATGTTAAGCGAACTAACTGCAGCTTTAGAGATGATTAAGTGACAAAAAAACGTAGTTCCTTTGCTTAGTATCCTTTTGGAAAACTATCTGATATGCAATGTGTCTTTTCAAGCCGCTTGAAAATAATTATCAACGTTCACCAAATGCACAAAATCGTACATAAAAACGTCAATCATAAGGCACTCACAAAGCGAGTTCAACGAAATCTACGGGTTTCAATTACAGTTTTGCGCGTGAAATGCAAAAAATGAGACCGATCAGTGCCTCTCATAGCTGACACATAGCTCTTAAATTAGTTTCAGTAAAGAAAAATAAACTCATCCCTAAAAAAGGTGCTGGAAAATTTTGAGACGGACAGCACATCAGTGTTGGGCAAGATTTTTTTAAAAAACTATACTTAAAAAAATGAATGTTGTTTTTATAGTATAATACAGCTAATTTTGTAGTAATAAACTGTAACAAAGTCTAATTTTGCCCTTATGAACTGTAAAATTGCTAAATTTAGAGTACTAAGCTGCCAAATTACTAATTTCACAGTAATAAACTGTCAAATTACTAATTTTACAGTTTATTGTCGTGCATATTTTAAACTGGAACCTCTACTGCCAGTATTATACTGTTGTTTTTACAGTTTAATGCAACTAAATTGTACGGTAATAAACTGTAAAATTTCTAATTTTACAGTAAGAAACAGTAAAATTGCTAGCATTTTACAGTTTTAAAATTAAAATTCGGCTGCCAGTATTATACTGTAAAAACAACAGTTCATTTTTTGCAGTGTAATATCTGTCCACCAAGTTCACAACTCTCAAGACGATATGATCTGGTGTGCGGACAATCCAAGTCCCACAACAATTGTTGAATATGGCCAAAACTCAAAGTCTGTAATAGTCTGGGATGACTTTTACGCAAGTGGTAAAACACCTCTAGTTTTTGTAACCAAACAACATTTTAGACTCTTAAAAGCAATCGCTTCTTTGTGAATATGTAACATCAATGATAGAATGGCGACTACTTTGAAACCAACTTAATTCATTTATTTGTTTTCTCTAATAATGATTTTTCATATTTTGGCAGTGTCTTAATTTTTTATAAAATTAATTAAAGAGTGTATATCAAGTCCATGTGTTAATGTTTTCTTTCTTTTTTGCACCCTGTACATTTAGAAACAATTAAGAAATTTTCACTTTCATTTTAAAATTAAAAAACAATGATGGATACACACACGAGGTTATAGTTAAAAGTGAAAATTTATAATCGCAAAAACACACCAACAGAAATGTTTTTAAATACTTATGGTACGTTCTTTGTACAGACTTCAAAAAATACTTAAAGGTTCTCATATACTTTAAAGTCGTACTTTTGCTATTATATTTGATAGTTAATACGCGAAGTGTTCCATCAAGTTAGAACTTCTTAAAATTTAAAATAAAATTCAATTCTCCTTAGGAATTTTATTTTTGTGTGTAGTTACAAAACTAAAAAAATACTCAAAATATTTAAGGGAGGACTGTCCTTTCCTTTCGATATAAGTTTGATGACATTCTACATTTAATTTTAATTAATCAATATCTTCCCAATTAAGTTTTCCAGCACAATATAGAATTTCCTATGCCTTAATTCCTTCCTCAAACTTCATGATTGGCAATTGGAACTTTGCCACCAGCTTCGTAATTCAATCCCTCATTAAATTCTGCAAAGAACGTATGCTAATCATGCAAGATTTTCTAAAATGTCGTTCTAAACCTTGATTATCTTATGTGTCTCTTAGAGGAGTGCTATTATAAATGAGCGGTAAAGCAAGCCCTAAGCAATGACTTAAACTTGGTGATAGTTTTAATTTTAACTTGAACTTCACACAATCAAACACTCACACAAACATAAATACACTCATTAATAAAAAATGATTTTACACCCATTTTTTTGCAATTGCTTGTGATCTTTGACTTTAAAGGCTCTAGTGCCTTTAATTTCCCTTTAGTTGTAAGAAATCGGAAACTAATGAGTAAAGCAAGACTAATTTAGAGTTGCAACTCAAAAAAAAAAAAAAAAAAGAAAGAAAGAAAAATCAATATCAAATGATATAATTGAAGGCGCAAGTGGATAAAGGTGATACGTGAAATTTTTTTTTTTAATTTCTAGAAAAAGCTTTCAAAAAAAATGTTGAGTTATTTTTAAGTGGAGTTTTCTTAACGGGTAAAACGGGGTCATATTCTTAGTTACCAACCATTTCTGCGACTAAGGGAACATGATACTGATGGGCTTATCAACCTTTATCCATGCTAAGAAGTAAGTTGTCACATATCACCTTTATCCACTTGCCAATTCAGTTATAACCCCCCCCCCCCCAAAAAAAAAGAAAAAAAAAACCAACCTCGTGAACGTTTTGCAAACAGAAAAGACACACAGTTCAGATCAACTAGATGATACAAAGTGTTTTAAGTCTAAAATGAATGAAATCCATTGACGCGAATGTTAGTCCTATATTCACTTCCAATTGCATAAAATGTCAAAATAAGAGTCTGAGTTGAAATGTTAAAAGTTTGACACGAAACTTCAAAATACGCAATTTCAACTTTGATACAAGTCTCTGCATTACCATGAGAGCCTGAAAAGAACATTCCGTATTACAAAAAAAAAAAAAAAAAAACCCGTCATTAATACGACAAGTACTCAATGAGATATGAAACTCGACAGGAATTTTTACCTTTTACATGTTTGGTCATAATGATATTTCCACATGACATAAGGCATAATAAGTTGGTATAAAGGCATAGTAAATTGACTTTTCTTTTTTTAATTGTACTAACTTTTGCAATATGTTATAATGCATTATAGTTAAAAAAAATACGCTTATTTTTTAAAGCATTCTATAGAATAAATAAATACAGTTTCTCTGTATGGCAATAGGACATTTTCGTTAATCTTCTGATTGGAAGATATGTTTTCATCTGTTACATTGTTCCTACCCCATTATCTAAAATGTTGAGCTCAAATATCTAGTTTGATTTGAGTTCGTAAATGTTTTTTTTTTTTTTTCAATAAAGCTAATTTCATTTCTCTAAATATTTATTACTGTAGTGACTGATGGACCGTGTAAAAACCTAAGTTTTATAATTTTTTTGACATTTGCTTTTCGCGCCAAGCTTTGAAAATCTCAAGGGGGATCTATAGGGGGGCTATAAATTAGCAGGAGGTGTTTGGAGCCCTCTAGCTCGCGAACTACTTTGCGGAATATTGCCAAACTTCATGAGCATGCATATTAGACCATGGGATTTTGATTTCTGGAATAAAAAAAAATAGTTTGAAAAATCACCACCAGGGGGAAATTTGGCGCTGTTAAAGTGTATTATTCTGATTATCGAAAAATTAATTGCTACTGACAAAATATGCATCCATTTTATTTGCAAAAATGACTTTTTTGTCACAAATGTGGTTCGATATGATCGCCATTGTAAAGTTGTAAGAGCTGCATACGATGCACAACATTTTCTACGGCAGCTCGTAACATATCAGAATGGATTTCTCTAACTTTTAAAATTATCATATCTTTTAAACTTGCGATATCAGAAATGTTTCTTTGATAGCATCAAAGCATTGTTCTCTAAAAGCATTTTCAAATTCGTCAACTTGTAGCTGATTAACCGTCTGGTGCCCCTAGCCTGGTTGCTGTGCTAGAGATCCAGTCATTTTAAACCGCTTAATAATGTTTCTTAAATTTGTTATGGTCAGCGGGCCTTTTCTCAACTGCTTCACTCGCCGAAATTCTCGAAGAGTAACATTGGCATTTTCATCACGCTGATAGTAGAGCTTCACTAACAAAGCGCGGTCCTGCATAGTTAAGCCATCAAGAGGCAACTGCCCTCAGAATGATGAGAATGCTCCCAGTCAGTCATTTTATACAGATGATCGCTAAACGCAAAGCGTTTATGCGAATTATTGCATTCTATTTGGTTAAATGGACAGCTATTTTGTTCGTGGGGATTTTTTTTTAATAGAAAATTCTACGGCGATCATATTAAACCTCATTTGCAAAGAACAATCATTTTTGCTTGGCGAAATTGATTTATACAGCATCTTTTCAAGTTTAATTCGCGATATTCAGTGTAATACAGTTTTACAGCGCCAAATTTCCCCCTGGTGGTGATTTTTCAAACTACTTTTTTTTATTCCAGAAATTAAAATCCCATGGTCTAATATGCACGCTTACGAAATTTGGCAATGTTTCGCCCTGTAGTTCGCGAGCTAGAGGGCACCAAACACCTCCTGTTAATTTATAACCACCCTGTAGATATCATTGTAAGTATGTTTTTTATTGAAAAAATGCTTTTAATACTAAATAGCTGTAATAATATACAGTGCGTTCAGGTTGAGCGTGAAAACGCTGCTGTATGCGCCGTTTCAAGTATTGCAATAAATGATCTTACGTAAAAATGAGGTGAAAAACTTTGTTTTCATCTACCATTTTTAATTCTTTGCTGCTTGTTACAAGAAAAAGTTTTATAGACCTTGTAGACAGAAATATTGGAACGGTTTAACATTGGACTTATAGAAAACGCACAAAATATCGCTGAAATTACTGTTTGCTGCCCGCTTTGTCAAAATATCACAAAATTACGACATTAGTTGTATGTCTATTCTGGTTAATTACTTGTGTTTTATGCCTAAATTTTATCGTCATGTGGAAAAAAAAAAAACCTTTTTATGTAGACATAAAAAAAAGCTTATGCCCTTTGAAATTAGTTATTAAAGTCAAATATACTTGTTTTTTAATTCAAAAATGCACAGATCTTTGTTTGCCTGTCTATAAGTACATATAATATTAAAAATAAATATTCTAAATATATCTCCTGAAAACTTACTTCAACTTTCATTTCTAAACGATAATAAAAGTTTTAGGTACTGCTTCAAAATCAAGAGAAAGGGACGAGAGTTTGAGCTTGTTCCAACTGCCCCAGAAAATCCCAATTTATATCGGGATGTTATTGATGGTAATTGTCACTTTCTAAAAGTTAATGAGGATGCCGCTCATCATTTTGGAATCACTAATAATGACGACTATACCCGACCCGAAGGTAAAAATTCTTCTCTTCTTCCATCTCATTCCTTTAATGAGTATTTCTCTGGGATTAGTTCTTCTTTTCGAACTTGAACGAGAACTACTTGGTAAGAATTTCTGAATAAAGGTTTAAAAGTACGAAAGTTGTTTTGTTTAATGGTGTTAGGGTATAACGTTTCTCTCACTTTTCAAGAAAAACATACTTGTGTGCAAGTATAGAAAGACATAGTCGTAGTTAGCTGGGGATTTTAAATACACTTCTTTGCAGCCATATTCATTTATTTACCAAATTCACTTCTGCTGTAGTCTATTTTTTTTTTCAAAAATGTTTTTTCTAGTATAGTCAGTTAAAGTAACTATGGTCATAACTTTGCACCATTGCATCTTTTTAATATGAATGGCTTTATGTGTACGTATATGACTTAAAAAAACAATTAAGGTTGAATATATTTAATTAATAAAACACATTATTATTATTAGTAGTAGTATTAGTATAAGTATTAGTATTAGTATCATTATTATTATTATTATTTATTATTATTATTATTATTAGTAGTAGTAGTAGTATTAGTATTATTCGTAGGAGTATTAGTATCATAATTATTATTATCATTATTATTATTATTAGTAATATTATTGCCATCATCATCATAATAAGATATAAGAAAATTTTTACAATCTCAATTTTTGCATAGCTTAAAATGTCCTAGAGAAAAAATCAATATCTATCTTATTTTGATATCTTTCAAAAATAACGATTATTAAATAGTTTCTTGACATAATGTTATGCATATGTAATAATGACTTGAACACATCTATTTTGAAGCACAACCAACAACTACAATATTTGAAATTGCACTCACTCGTTTGAACTTGAACTGTTAGTAATATAGGTAAACTGTTCATTTTAAAAACCCATTCTAGTATACAAGAAAAAGCCATTAAGGAAATCGAAATTTTGAAAAAAAGTACTTACAAACAACACTGAACGACACCATTTCCTTTATAGTTTCTTTCAACGCGTCACTGTCTGCATGACAAGCAAAGGTCTTATTATCCGGATCCTGAAAAACCGAAAAATAGAAGTTTATGAGAAACATCAAGAGTTTAAGAATATCGTAGACATTGTCTCATTTTAGTGTTCCTACAATTTACAAGTACCAAGGGCAATTACTGTACTTTTTATATCAGATCTTCAATATAAATTTACAAATTAAAGCTCGTTGATTGACCGTAAGAATTTCTAACGTTTTCATGTTAGCTACAATGAAACTGTATAACCATGAAACTGTCTGAAATAAATAAATAAAGAAAAACTGCTGTTGGCAAATTTCATTTTTCGCTACATGCGATTGCAGTTTTGAAAGACTAGTTTCAAAAAATAATAAAATAATAACCCCCCCCCCCCTAAAAAAAAAAAAAAAAAAACACGGAGAAAAAAGAAAACATATATTTATTTTTGAAACAATAATAAATAAATAAATAAATAAATAAATAAATAAAAGCAAGGCGAAAAAAAGAAAACGTACATTTATTTTTTAAGCAATAATAAATGAAATTATTAACGGATAGCATACAATATCACCTTTTGAACCGTCTTTAAATTTCAACGAAACGCCTGTCAATAACGTTTATGTTTTTTACTTAATAAAAATAGGGAAAAATTCAGCAATTTCAGAAAAAAAGAAGAAGAAAAAATGTAAAATGAAACAGTATCTTTTCCGATTATTCATTAACTCCAATAAAATACCGCTAAAAAAAGTCAGCGAAAAAAAAATCAGTAATATACAAAAAGATTTATCGTTTGTAAAAAATCAACAAGTAAAAAAAGTTTAAGACTAGTTTAAAATGGCACCTGTTAGTAAATCTATAAATTTTCCCGAAACGTTCGTAAATAACGAATGAAAAAATAGGGAAATAAAAAGAAGTTAAAAGATTTATCTTCTAGAGAAATGCAAGAAAGAGCCTCTCACAAGGTAACAAGACATTGCCTGAACGACGACCAACATAGTTGATCTCAAAACTCGCTGAATTCCAATCACAATGCGAATGAAACTAACATCAAGCCAAGGCCACGCTACATGGATGGACCGAATTAAGTCTACTTAGCGACAGTGAATTTCGTCATTTGCTATCTACCAGTTACAAAAACAACAGAGTAAGAAAGTTATTAAAATTCGGCTTTAGATGATATTTTAAGTTTCTTGTTATATGAAATTTAAAGAACTATCCAAACTGTATCAATGTATCATTTATTTACAAGACAATATATAATAACTAGTTTACGAGAGAAAATGATTTGTTGAAAGGTTATCTGCTTTTATGGGTTGATATTTGTGTACTTATAACACAAGTTTTTTTTTTTTTTTTTTTTTTTTAATCACAAACTTTTCAAGACTTCAATATTATTCCATTAGATCTAAGGCATAAAACAATCCATGCTTGAATTAAAGTATGGAACTTAGCAATATTTACAACCAATCACGTGTATCGCATATCTTTAGTTTCTAACTTTATTTTATAGTTCTCTAAACACGTAATGTACATGATCCACAAAACATGCTGACTGAGTAAAAATAAGGCAGATCTCAAATTGTACGTTATTTAAACTATCAATGAATCATTATTCTACGAACGGATACTATTTGAGCCTTAGAATGAATCAATTTTCTTCATAAAAAATAATTCTCTATTAAAATATAAAATAAGCAATGTTATGCAATCAGATTCAAACTAAACTCAATTTTAATAAATATGCCCTGTATTTTAACCCTCCTTTAAAAGATGCGTTATAAAATGATCCAGTGAATGTCTAGATTTTTTTTCATTGCTGAAACATCATGAAATCTTTATGAAGTGTCATTTTTTTAAAACTTTATTGAGTTTAATTTATTTACTTATTCTTGAAACGTATAATGAAAACTATGAAAATATAATTGTTTTTCATTCGTAATCGATGACGAGAATTGTTATTTGCAGTAACAGTTATTCATTTCTGCTGAGATATTTGGATAGAACTGTATTTCTTCAAGCAAGATTAACTACATGATTTTGATAAACCTTTGATATAACTATATATGTAATATAGTTAGTAACTATATTATCAATATATATATATACGCGATTTAAACATATTTTTTTTATAAAGTAGGAATATAAATAACTGGAATTTGATCTTGAGGTTTTTTGTCAGCCTAATTTAGTCTTTCCTATCTATAAAATCCACATGATTATACTAATTTTTGATAGGTTTACAAAACACACTGAAAAAGATGAAGAGTACAACCGGTTAGTTTTAATCTCAAAGGGGATTTACCTGCCTGGTGAGGGTGACGGTGATGTTTGAAGTGGTGAGCCAACCACCTTTGGAGACTTCCACTTCTGACGTCGTCGATGGTTCCAGTTTTCCATCAATATACCAAGTCAGTTTGGATGGTGGGTTGCTGGGACCAGCGGAACAAGACATACTGATGCTGCTTCCGACTCTTCCCTCTGAAGGGCCAACGATAACGATTTTAGAAGGGGCAACTGGAGATAAAGGGGAAAAAATTAAATGCATTGCAGTGTGGAGCAGAAAGTGTAATGATTAATATAAGTTAAATTTTTTCGAAACGGATTGTTCGTAAACGATGTCGAACTTTTTTACATGTTTAAGACCCCATTTTTTAACAACAAATGTTACATTTCCCTTACCTTCTTCCAGCCTCTTTTCTTGTCAATTTCAGGCTATATTACATAACATAATGTTACAAAAATGTTTTTTGTTTTCCACAAAAGTTTGTCAAATTTCTTGTTACCTCTTCCAACCATTTTGCGATTAACTGTCACCTCAATCACCTCAAAGCATGATATCAATTGCACCTAAATTGTGCATAATTGAGTATAACACTAAGTAAATAAATTGAAAATTACACTAGATAAAGAGAGAGTGACGGATTTTCTAGTAAAAATTGCATTTGCAACTGCAATAATCATTATTATTCTCTGTTTTCAGTTTAAGTTTGTACATTGAAATAAATGTAGCAAACTTTTGTTTTACTTAGCATATAAGCAAAATAAAGTTATACTATTTATTTTTAAAATATTTCTATTTGATTCATAAATTAAAAAAAAGAAAAAATACAATAAATTAATGAATAATAAGCTAAATTAAACATGCATGAAGTAGTCAAGTTTATTGATAAATTAAGAAATGGAATAAAGAACAATAAAAGTGGTTAGTTAGTTAATGAAAGATGGGCAAATAATAAATGAATGTGCAAAGTATAATAACGAATAAGTAAATCAGATTGAATTATAACATTAATGTACCGACGGATAAATAAACTATTTCATTTACCCTACATGCAGTTGGAAAAAATAGTTCTACAAATTTAGAGACAACGCTGGCTTAAAATTAAACAAATAAATACTACACTCAGAATTAAAAGGTCTGGATTAATCTACAAAATAATGGCATATAAAATTCATCATTGTATAATACAAACACACAATACTCATGATATGCCTTAAAGTATTTAAATTTAGTTTCGAAATTCAAAAACGGATTTTAATACCAGGAACCTTGATTTTTATAGTATTTAGCTATGTTATAACCGACTCCAATTCCGTGCATAATAAAGTATTTAAGTGCAATTTGCTTTTTCACTTTTCCTTACTTAGCTTACCACAAAGCTACGAAAAAAAAAAAAAAAAAAAAAAAAAAAAAAAAAAAAAACGACCAAAGGAAGATACGACGCGCACAAAAATCAATTCGGTCACATTGTTTATCCGGGTTATAAAATTACATTTTTTAATAAATACAACTCTACAATTTCTTACGGTTTAGAGCGAAACAAAATCACTTAGAATTTATTTTTACCGTAGCTTGGTTCACATTTTTCTGTAAAAAAGTGTCTAAAAAATTGACTTAAACATAAGACATTGGCTAAAATTTCAAAAAAATGAATTTTCCTCGAAGAAAAGTTAAAAACAAGTAAACGATATATTTTATATGCACCAGCATTCCAAAACTTTGCTAAGTATTATAAAATTGTCCCGTTTTTAAGAATCCCGAGATGAAGAAAGGCGTTTTGCATCGTAGATGTAGAAGATACACATTTTGCCCTTCCATGTGCCAGAAAGTGTTTCCAAAAACTTTACTGAGGAGAAAGTTTCACTGAGTGAGTCTCTTAAGAAAATATAATTTAAATACCACAAAGTTCTTCGAGATTCTTTAGAAAGCAGGATATTGTGGGTCAGTTATTAGGAGCCCACCTATTCTTCATTTGACAGCCATTAAAAGTATGTTACTTTTAGCTTGCTAACTTTAATTAAGAAGTTAATCATTTGCTATTGCTGTACAGAAGCGCTCAAGAAATATGTGATTTTCTTTTTTTTTCTCGCAAAAGATAAGAATTACGTTTGGTACTTATCGATGTCTATGTATGTTTTTATTAATCTCTATAGTTCTTTAAATCTTAAATAAGATTGAATTTCCGCAATGTTAGTTCTTTCTTAGAAATATAGTTATATATATATATATATATATATATATATATATATATATATATATATATATATATATATATATATATAGTTATATATATATATATATATATATATATATATATATATATATATATATATATATATATATATATATATATATATATATATATATATATATATATATATATATATATATATATATATAGTTATATATATATATATATATATATATATATATATATATATATATATATATATATATATATATATATATATATATATATATATATATATATATATATATATATATATATATATATAGTTATATATATATATATATATATATATATATATATATATATATATATATATATATATATATATATATATATAATAAATGACTATATAAATATACACTGATTATCAAAAATTAAGGAAAAATCATAAAAATGACGATTACTTGTAGATTTTTGTGAAATTTCGCCACATTGTACAACACATAGTAAGGTATAAATTAACATAAAAATAAATTACCAGACAATTATGGTATTGTAAAAAATAATGCACTTACGAAATGAACAAATTTGAGGTGGAAGTTTGATATTGGGGAAGTACCTTCAATATGGTATATGATCCTCTCTAACAGCAATACAGCATGAGCAGCGATGCGTGATGCTGTCAATTATTCGGTCAATCAATTCTACAGTAAGCAAGAGCCACTGATCTTGCAAAGCAGTAGCAAGCGTGGCAAGGGTTTGAGGGGGTGGGTTGAGGGCAGCAATACGTCTCCCTAAAGCGTCCCAAACGTGCTCGATAGGATTCAAGTCCGGAATACGAGCTGGCCACTCCATGCGCAAAATTGTAGCGTGTTCCAGATAATCGTCCACGGTGCGATCTTGCGTTATCGTCCTGTAGCAGGAATGCATCACCTATTGCCCCAGCGTATGGGCGAACATAAGTATCAAGGATGCCATCCCTATAAATATGAGCATTTACGATTCCCCTGGGAAAGACATGGAGGTCTGTGCGTCCACCCAAAGAGATGCCACCCCAAACACAGAGACTGCATCTTCACTACCTATGCAAAACATAGTTTTACTCATCAACTGTTAGTTAGCAACATATCCAAATTTTGTAGGGAGTTATCGTGATTTTTATGATTGTTCCTTAATTTATGATAACCAGTGTATATTTACAAGGCATACGTACACATGCCTTAAAGAATAGGCATAAAGCATGCTTACATGCTCTTTGAAGATACTTTAAATTTTAGTTGACAAGTAACACCAACAATTTAAAGAATGATATTAGTGAATATGCGCTTTTGATGTGTGTCACCCAAAATGTAATATTAAGAACCAGAATCATGTTGCAGTGTTAAGATTTGTGTTACGTTTACTGTGATCATCAATAAAATGCCAATCATATTTTGAAAATGATACCTAAAATTATTTTTCACAACAATGAGAATTACGCACTGATATAACTCAAGGCAATGGTGGAAAATCTTTTTACAAAAAAACTGAACTTTCACTGGAACCTAGGAAATCGTTTAAACGTTACCTTTAAGCAATCTGTGAAGTTTAAGCCTTTTTTACGGTGCAAAAAGGAAGGTCTTTAGTCTAAAAATACTAATCTGTGGTTCCCTAGGCCCTTTTATGACTAATACCAGTCCTTGCTACTTTATGATTACAAATTGACCTATCCGACGTTTCAGTTTCAAGAGATGTTTGGATTCAGCTTTGTTTGAAGTGATTGAAAATGCAATATTACAGTAACCGTTTACCTCGTCATAAAAAATAACTGATGAGAATTTAAGTAAAATGACACTTTAAGCAAATCCAGCGAGAAAACTGATTTATTAACTTTGATAAAAGTTTATGGGCTTAAATGGACTCCATTAATGCTTCTAAAATTTAGGCACAATTTTTCTGCAACTCAAATGTTCACTAGTATTTCCACGTGTACACTTTTGGAACCAAAATGTGGGATATGTCAGCTTCGCTTATATAAGGTCTAAGTTTTCCCAAACTAAGACCTGTCTCAAAATGACGTCATTTTGGGCTCAAAGGAATCATGAGACATCTGATAGACATGATATATTGCTTGTTGAAATCCCAAGTAGATTTCTCGGAGAAGTTACTTAATGATTTGAAAGTTTTTCAAATGATCGACGCACAATTTAATAATATTCCAAGAGCCATAAACAAACACAAAACTGTGATGTGAAATGTTGAACTGCATATAAAAATGTAATAACTCTTAAAACTCACGGCGTAAACTAGTTTTCTAAAGAACTTTTACCACAACATCGTAAGGCTTTCAGGAAATGCTGCTCAAGAATTTTCAAATAAAAACTGCATCTATAGCTGGCTAAAACTTATTTCTAGAAAAATGCTTCAAGTTATATAGTAGTAGCATTTTACCTTTTAGAAAACCGAAACTAAAGTATGAGCTTTAAATTTCCATCCGCAGACACCCATCATATTTTATCGCGAAGACTCTAAGTACATCAAGATATGTTGCAATTTTTTCGTGAAAACCATTTTCATCTCCTTGAAGAGATTTTCAGCTTTTCATTTAACTGAAGTAGAAGACATCACGCTGATATGTCTTTCTTTTTTTCGTTCCCAGTGAAAGGCTTTATTTATTTTTTTGAATAAATCTATTTCCACTTCAAACTCGGTCTAATTTAATTCTTTCCTGTATGAGAAAACTTGAATCTCTTTTTTGGAACCGCAAAACATAGGCAATACGGCAGCCTTTTTTGTACTCATGCTGGTGGTATTGTATATGTATTTCTTAAACACTTTTTAAGAAGTTATATTTTTCAAAAAGAAAACCGCTCTGATCGAGAAAAAAGAACGAAGAAAAGTTGTTTTGCGGAAAAACTTTTTTTCTTTCAATATTAAATGATTTAACACAAACATTCCCTTAAAAATATTGTTTCTAAAAATTTTAAAAACAAATTTTAAAATTTATTCGCCATTGAACGCCATTCTATAACAAAACGGTTTTTGCATTGAAAAAAATAGCAGACAAAGTCTATTCAGCACAATTAAAACACTTAAACAAAAGTACTTCTTACATATATTTTTTACTAATACTCGAATTAAATCTAGATTATAATCCAGTAAGTATTTTTGAAGAAGTTGTTTTAAAATCATAATACCCAACTAAATTTAAAAATTGAATGCTGTTTTAAATTGTCTTATCTACACAGCGAAAAAATAAACTGTTTGTTTTTACAGTATAATACTGACAGCAGAGGTTCCAATTTAAAACTGTAAAATGTACAGTAATAAACTAAAATTAGCAATTTTACGTTTTATTACTGTAAAATTAGCAATTTTCACACAGTTTGTTACTTTAAACTCAGCTGTGTTATACTGTAAAAAATATAACTAATTTTTTAGTGTAGTGGGAAATTTTGTTAATGTGATAAAAAGGACAACAGAAAATAAGGGCCGATTTCAAGTGAAACACCATTGCAATCTCTTCGAGGCTATCGCAAATGCAATCGCTACTGGAAGTCAAATAACATAAGAATCGCATCTCGTAGCGATTGCAACGTATCCAAATTTAGGAATTTGCGATTGCATTGGTGAGTTGCGATCGTCCGTGTTTCACTTGAATTCCTCCCTAAAAGTCACAGTTCAAACTTTTTGTTTATACTATTTACTTATAAGTGTGTGCAAGAATTGCATTGATGTTTTTGAAAAGAAGAAGTAATAAAAACAAATTCACAATTTCACATACACTTACGCTAAACAATTTCAAATTCCGATAAAGTAAAAAAAAAGAGAATAAAATTTGAAGCTTTATCCGGAAAGATCCATTTATCTTGAAACATTCTTGACGTATTATTGCGTGCCTACAAATGCAAAGTTATTCCATTTTAGTAGCGTAAAGCTTATTATTCGTAAACTTATCTTGAAGCTGAGGGAAGTCTTTCAAGAAGCAGAGCTATTTTTGGATTACGATTTTTAGAAGGTTCATTAATTTAAACAGCATTTCAACCTACCATGCTCCGTTTGAGTTTGCAAAAGGTCGGTATTTCTTAACATTAATGCAAAGCCTTTGAATGTATCAGAAGACATATTTCTCAATTTTTGTTGATACCTCTCCTGGGAATATTTAACCATGTCAAAAAGTAAATAATTTATTTTCTTCTTCGAGCAGTAGCTCGAAAATATATGCTGTCAAATCACGTTTGATTTTGACAAACTTAGTATGTAATACAAGTTTTATTTTCGTCTATGTGAGACAAACTTACAGGGTGACCAAAATGAACTGCGCAGAAAGAAAATGTACCACTAGCTTAAATAAATACCTTTGTGCTTAAAAAATAAAAGAATAAAACAACGTATTAATGCAAAAATGAGAAAAGAAAACTGCATACACATGTTTCGGAGTTCTAGGAACCCCTTTTTCAATGCAATAGGAGTGAGCTAAGCTCATTTCTATTGCATTGGAATAGGTGTTTCTTGTAACTCCGAACACGTGTAGGTAGTTTTATTTGCTCATGGATGCATTATTACGTTGTCTTTATACTATTATACCAGTGACTGCTGTATCTAAATTATTATTATTTTTTTCGGTTTTTTAGACAAAAATGTCTATACTTTTATATTTAAGTATTAGTTATTAGTTTTGAGATTAAAAAATTCTTTGCTGTAAAGTTTTTGACCATATTTGACCGCTTAAAGATAACGGTTAAAATGACACATTGTCATTAAAGTAAATTCAAAAGCCATATTTTTCCAAAGAAAAAAAAACTATGAAATAACGTTAGAACAACTATTCCACTAGAATTATGTGGCCATAAATTTATAATAAATACCTTAAATAAGTTTTCTACCCTGAAAAATACTTTTTTTTTAGGCTACATATGTAACGCTTAATGTAGTAAAGTTTTTCTCAACGTTAAATAAGAGGACTGAAAGAAAAATATTCCATATTATAAATCAACTTGATACATAAGTTATATATCTTAATTTTTATTTTAATGCATTTGCGAGAAATTTTTTTGCGGGCGTTCATTGTGACACACGTAACGCTTTTGTGCGGTTTTCTCTACATGTTGGATTTTCACATTTGAGGTCGATTGCTGTTTTAAAAAATACATCTAAAATTATTATATACTGATCCTAAAACTATGCCTCAGGTAAAAATTAATTGCTGCTTAATTTACACATGCTCAAAGAAGGAGATACTAGAAAAACTATTTAAAAAATAAAAATAAAGGTAGAATTTTGCATTTCCAAATTTCACTCAGGCAAAACGCTTTACCGTCTATCCTGCCCAATGCGAGGACCTAAATGAGTTTTGACCTATAGCCAGGATTTAGAGCTCCAATGAAAACTTGTCATTTTTTTGTAGAGGCTAAAATATTTTAAGTATTTTAAACTCTTACGGTTCATGCTAGTTTTAGTTGTAGAAACACACCACATTTGTTAATTTACATTTGGTAAAATTAAATTTGTATTCTACTGTGGCAGCAAAATAAAATGTCTCATAACACTCGCGGCATAACACGCTTCCACAGTTTTCTTCTACTTCTTTTCTTTCTATTATTTCTTTTTTATTTATTTTTTTAAACAAATACCATTACTTCAGTACGAAATACAAATTCATATACAGCAATAAAAATTTACTATACTATGGGCAACAAAATAACACTTTTTTGCAATACATGTTGATAATCTTTTACAAAATGTTACAAAAGATCTCCCAAATTCACCACCGCCTTCGCAAACTTTACTTCGGCTTCTTGTAATCTCCTTAAAGTGAGGTTTAAGTTTAATGTGTGGAAGAAACTTTCAGTTTACGTCCAAAGCACATTCAAAATTCAGCGGCTTTGCTCACTTAGGGCAACTAGCAAGAATATATGTAAACATAAATTCTTGGATGCAAGCGACTACACGCTTTGCACGCAATTCATTTGCATTTCCAAGAATTGGAACAGGAGGTATGATACGTTTCAACTTCTCTCATGTTCCCGAATTTTTCCGCTTAAACACGTTTCCCAAGAGATTTAATTAGTTGCATGAGAGTTCAGAACCTGAGAGTTGGGATTCTGTGAAGTAGAGTGGCGTAAGCGCTTTTGTCTTTAAAGGTCGTATTAAGGTTTTGTTTTTTGTTTGAATTAATATTTATTTTGGGAGCTGATTTTAAATTTCGAAGTTAGAATGAAAGATTTTAAACATTATTATTATAAGAGGACCGGAAAGGTATGTTTTTTAAAAGTATTTCTCAAACAAAGGATTTTTTACCAAGTTTTTATCTGTAAACAATTATGTTATCTGTCGAGGGAAATTGAAGGGTAGTATATGCAAAAATGAGTTTTTGAGCTATTTGAAGAAATGCGTTTCGGAATTATCTTTCAACAATATGGAAATGCTGATATTTGATTTTGTTTTTTGTGTTTTATTTTTCATGCAAATCAGATAAGCAAACTTGTACAATAAAACACAAGAACAAGACTCAAGTACACGAATAGAATGCAAAAAGAAAAATGAAACGTGTACAAATACTGCCCTTTATCAACAAACGGAGGCAATTACCTCCATTATGAGCAATCTTTCGACATCCAAATAACACCATTTCCAAACCCAAATCCATATAAATCAATCAGTTTTAATTTAAAAGATATGGAGGTGACATGAAAGATATTAGTTAAGTTTTCACGTTTCTTGTCACTGTCACATAGTGACTGAAATAAAGGAAAATGGTGACGCGAAAATAACCTGATCAAACGAAACGAAGAAAACAATAATAAACTTCGGTGGATTACTTCACCCATTTTAGTCTCCCGACATTACACCATCTGATTTCCATTTATTCTTATCAATAAGTGAGAAAACATCTGGAATTTTGGTTACAAAAAATATCTTCTGACTTATTGTTTGGTATAAAAATTATTTTTTGCCTTGCTCTTATTTTTTCTTATCTCTTTAAAGACAAATTAGGCGACACAGTTTCGATGAACTAGAACCATCCTAACCTGAGATTTCCAATGCTTTTATAAAGGTTTCTTGATGTCAGACATAACTTTGAAATTTAAGAAAAAGAGAGATATAATCAAAATGGGTTCGATTTGAAATTAGCTTACATATTGCTGCGAGAAAATGGCTACAGCTTGTGTCTTCGGTCAAGTATTTTGAGTGTGCTATTTTTATTAGTGGAGTAATACTGTACCACTATGCGTATATAGTGTCCGCTCTCGAGTTATATTTTTCATTTTGTATTATTATTTGACGCAGTAAATATTTAAGAGCAAGAATCTGAGAAACTGTCAAACCTAGCATTATGAGGTGATTCATGATACCTCCGATTTTTTCCGAAAATTTACCAAATGTTTATTATCTTATTGAAAGACCAAATCCAGAATGCTTTGTTCTAAAGTTGAGTTGTTTAGTTTTTATGGATCCCTAAAGGTGAAGGTGCGGCATCAAAAATTTAGCGGATTTTCAAGACATGAAACTTGCTGTGAGCCAAAACTCTTACCAGGAACTGTTGAACTCCAATTTTCTTTTTGTATATGGAATACAGAAGGTTCAAACTTTACAAAATGAATGTTAAATTTGAGGTAAGTTGTTGCCGTAAGGTCAGTGAAGGCCCTCAAAAGAAGGCATTTTTTACGTTTTTCAGCATTTTTGAGGTCCAAAGCAGCTTGTACATTTCAGATGCCACGGCAAAAGTAGTGTCGTTTGAAAGGTCAGTGTAAGTACTTTAAAATAAAGTATAAACAGCCGAGGAAAGTTCAACGTGCTTTTAGTTGCGTAAGGCCGAAATATGAAAAATATCATATTTTACCGATATTCAAACGGTCATAACTTCCTCTGCCAACAACATATTGAAATATTTTTTTTGCCAATGTCATACTCTATTTTTTGTCTTAACAGAACAGTTAAGTCCTTTGAGGCGAAATGCTTAATTTTTTTTTACAAAAAATGCACAGGAAAATATACTATTTTTGTAAAAAAAATTTTTAACATTTCGCCTCAAAGGACTCAACTGTTCTGTTAAGACAAAGAATAGAGTATGACATTGGCAAAAAAATATTTCAACATGTTGTTGGCAGAGGAAGTTATGACCGTTTGAATATCGGTAAAGTATGACAATTTTCATATTTCGGCCTTACGCAACTAAAAGCACGTTGAACTTTCCTCGGTTATTTATGCATTATTTTTAAAGTGCTTACACTGGTCTTTCAAACGAGACTACTTTTGCCGTGGCAACTGAAATGTACAAGATGTTTTTGGACCTCAAAAATGCTGAAAAACGTCAAAAATGCCTTCTTTTGAGGGCCTTCACTGACCTTACGGCAACAACTTACCTCAAATTTAACATTCATTTTGTAAAATTTGAACCTTCTGTATTCCATATACAAAAAGAAAATTGGAGTTTAACACTTCCTGGTAAAAGTTTTGGCTCACAGCAACTTCCATATCTTGAAAATCCGCTTAATTTTTGATGCTGCACCTTCACCTTTAGGGATCCATAAAAACAAAATCACTCATCTTTAGAACAAAACATTCTGGATTTGGTCTTTCAATAAGATAATAAATATTTGGTAAATTTTCGGAAAAAATCTGAGATGTCATGAATTACAGGCGTGACACTTTCTCAGATTCTTGCTCTTAAAGATGTATTGTGAAAATTTTACCTTCACTAATATGGACTCATTTTATAAGCTATGATGAGGTTTTTGCAACGCTGACGGAAATTAAAATTGTAGAGTAGCCCGGATAGTAAAAGACCATCTCCCAGTAAATGAATCTCGAAATGTGCTCGTATTTATTTATTTATATATTTATTTAAATGAAGTTTCAGAAGTATTGATGAATCGGCAACAGCAATTTCTTTCTGTGGAAATACAAAAAGGAAATGAGAAGAAAACGTTGTAAGTCTTTAGGTTAGATGATATTTTTTACTAGTTTTCTGTACTTTTGTTTTTTACTCTCCAAAAAAAGCACCGCCCCCCCTTCCCCTCAAAACAAAAAAAGAAAAGAAACTGATGCAAAGTCATAAAAACTCTGACACTTGTGTTCTTATTAATTAAATACATCAATTTAAATGTGTTTTATGTGATGTATTATAAGCTACGGTTTTCAACGATATTTTACATTTCTGAAAATTAAAAGCTGCTTAAGCAAATTGTAGACTTCAAACGCGCTTAAGGTTAATCGCGATTTACTAGTCTCAATGATACCCTTAATGCTAAAACTATTCTAGAAATGATGTTTTCCAATACTTCAGTGCTATTTTTATTTATTTATTTATTTTTTGAATCCAATAATCTGAGCACTGCAGTATTTATTAATGCTCAAAGAGAAAAATGTTCTTTCGGATATAAAGAAAAACATACAAAAAAGACTGTATATGAGATACACTTTCTTATAGGTCTTCATGACGATAAGTCTAAAATAAATGCTGAAGTACCTTTTGTTGTCCAAACATAGCTCTTAAAGGATACTTTTTAACTTTATTTCGCTTTATAAAAGCACATGCAGCGTCATGTAACGAAACCAGAGAGTACAAGATGTATAAAAGAGAATACTTCCAAGAAAACATTTTTATAAAAAATCATTCTCGCGCTGTGTATCATTCCTTTGAAGAAATTCTAAGACTAGTACATGAGACTTCTAAAAGGCTTCTAAGAAAAAAATCCCATTTCCGGCTGAAAATGTTCTTTATAAAAATACATTAAGACATAAAGCGATTCTTTTTTTAACTTTTGTAAAATTGTAGTCTAAGGAACGACGATTTCATTTTTTTGAGCAAGTAGTTGCATCATCTTTTATCGTAGACATTCCAAGCATATCAAAGATGCGCTCCAATTTTCAACAGGAATGTTATTTTCATCACTGAGAAAGAACTTTAACGTTTCATTTAGGAAATTTTGAAATCATCTAACTTTTTTTTTCTGTGACGAGCTGTTTCATTTGATTTGTGTTTAAATGTGATTTTTGTAGAATAGTGTCATTTTCTTTGCTAGCATTGTTGAAATTGAAAGAGAGGTGCTTGTTGAAAAAATATATTACGAGATTTTGTTATGCAATACTAGTATATCTAATTTAAATGGACTGTCGCATGGCAGTCCAAAACTTTTATTGTCCTTATTTATCTTTCGTCAGTACAATCGCATTTTTATTTGCAAATTTACTTATTATGAACTACATTTTTACAAGGTATTTGCATATTAAGATGTACCAACTGATGACGGTGGCAAATTTTACTTCTTGTCGTCAAAACCTAAAAATGTATTTATTATTTTATTTTATTTTATTTATTTATTTAGTTAGTTTTTTTAAACAGTGGTCTCTTTTTCAGACGGGCAGTCTGCCAACGTCATGCTTTCCCCAGTCTCTGCGTTTTTACCATGCAGAAGATAGTGGCGGCATCTGTTGAGTTGCCGGGTAACCAATATATGAGTTACATAGTAGCAGTTCTCTCGTTGGTTGAACCTCACGAAAATCTTGATGGTAACCCAGTACTTTATCCACTGAACAAACAGGGCGTTAAGGATCGGGAGCGAAGTGTGGTTGTGTACTCTCGGACGTACGCCGCACGCTTATCGCAATTCGTCATAGCGAAAGACAAACTTTGAATTCGAGAAGTCAAAATCCAAATTATTATTTATTATTTTTGGGGGGATTCTGCACCATCATAAAACACTGAACTACCTTATTTTACTTTTTTTTGCAGAGAACAGGTCATAAAAAATGTGGAACATTATAGCGAAAACGCAAGTTTAAATTGCGAGAAAATGTCTGACAATGAACAAGTACATCTCATTTCTCTAAAAATAGTGAATTCTCCTTACAACAGGAATGCCATAAAATATTGCAAATTTTGTTCGTCGTAACCTTAATTTCCTAGTAATTTATTTCAAGCAATATAACGAAAATTAAAACTAGAGTGAGTATTTATTTCATTGAAACGGATAGTTCGTTGTATCAGTATTCGTGGTAATAAGATTTTACTATAGTGGCAGCTCTTGATTATTCTCAACTATAAAAGCACCTAGAGACAGAGCAAAATAATGATTGTTTTTTGAACCAAAAAAAGTTCGAATGCGACAGTGCTAATAAAAACATAATGAAAGAGTTTAAAACACTGCTGCGAAATTAATCAAACTTTTATCACATTGCTATGATAAAATCAACCATAAAATACTGTACATTTTTACTTCCTTTTACGTAGTAAAGGAAGTATTGTGATCGCGAAAAAAAAATCACTCAAATTTGAGTCTAAATTTTGATTTTGCTCACCCCCGAATGAATGTTCAGTAGTTTTTTTGACCTGTCAGCACGTGCATATGTACCTACCAACATATAGGCAGCCGAAAAATCCTTTTCAACTACCCCCGAGTTAATTACGACGAGTTTTCTCGTGACGTCTGTATGTACGTATGTGCGGATGTATGTGCTTATGTGTGTCGCATAACTCAAAAACTATATGCCGTAGAAGCTTCTAGCTTGGTATGTAGGCTCTGAGGATGGTCTAGTTGTGCACCTCCCCTTGTGGTTGTATTTGAATGTTCCCAAAGGGGTATTTTACCCTTTTTTGAGGTAAATCAGTGTTATTTTCAATGCAGACTCAAGTGATATGAATTGGCGCTACCACTTGGTGATATGTCGCGAAGCTTTTGGTCGCCAACTGTTTGACTCGACAAATTTGGCGAAACAATTATTTTTCGAATTTGGGTTCAACTTGGCGCTATTGGCGATATTTTGCGAAAAATTCACTGAATGATATTAAAATCAGCAATATTTAGAAAATTAACCATTGTAAAATATTTTTTGCATTGTTTCGTGGCAGATGAGGGGAGTAAATATTTGAATTGTTACCATGCTCAAGCACTTTTTTTAAGGCAACTATTAAGAATTTTACACGTAAAAGGAAGTAGTGTGGGGTCCATACCAGATATTTTTTTCTGTGAGAATGATTGTGTGAAATTTATTTCAAATTTTCAGAAATAAATTGAATAATAATACATTATATTAAACACCATGAAACTCAAATTGAAACCAGATTCAACTAAAGTAAATGGAAAGTGATAACTTTTTAAATACTTCCTGCAAAATTTATTCAAATGCACAGAGCGACTTTTGGAGGTGATTTGACGATTTTATTTACTAACAAACTGCTCAATAGAATACAAGCGACTTTCAAAAATGGACTACCACTATGTTTTTTATGTGAAATTCTTATAACGGCTAATTTCTCTCGTCACTTTTTTTTTAACTTGTCCCGGTAAGTTTTGAAATCTTTAGCATGCATAATTTGAACACTTTCCTTATTGATACATGTAGACGCAAGTGTGTGTTCATTATTAATTCTACATTTAACAAGTTGAATTCAATACTGGAAAAGAGTTTAAAAAAAAATAACTATATTTCACACTAGTACCAATGTTAGAACTAGTTAAAGACAAAGGACGTATTTCATTTTTTTATGATTTCCCGGAGTTGCGTTTTCATTTCATTTGCAATTAATTTACGTTTTATCAGTAGAAATTCCCATTTCAGATGTAACTTGAAAGCATTGGAAATGTAATAAGGAGAATAAATACAAAAGATGATTAAACTTACAAGCGAAACTAAAATTGAAAAAAGACTGCGAAGTTCGTGAAATAATTAGATTTATCAAAAAAAAAAAAAAAAAATGTTTGATAATTTCAAATAAAAATACGTAGCCATAAGTAGCCATTCATTGTAGATTGCTTGGCATTAATTCAAAATTAATTCAAAATTAATTCACCCGTCTTACATAACATTTTGTCAAGCATAAAATCTGAATCCTGATTTCAAAAATTGCTCGTTCATGTCAAATAAATTGATTGAATACTTATATAAAATTTAAAATGCGTATTCCAACGTGAAATGAAGCGTTAAAATATACGATAAGCATTTTATTAACGAATGATTAAGCCAAAATTATTTTTAATAGAGCACACCTTAATTATGTTATAACAGTTGGGGTAAACTGCGGAATGAACTCAATTTGTTGCAGGCATGTGTTAATTTATGTTTGATGAGAAATGTTAAAATGCATTAATTCAACAGAGGGAACACTGGTCACTAAAACCTTTCACGCATTTTCTTAAGACCACAAACTTGTAGAACTCATTTTGGAAAAAAAAAGAAAGAAATAAAGAAGGAAAGAAAAATATACATATGGGCTTTCCCAGTTACGATTTGAAAGGTCCAAAACTTACCCCAGATCAGTTTAGAAAATACATGGCTTTGAATGTAT
This sequence comes from Uloborus plumipes, assembly GCA_038373865.1. Classification (NCBI taxonomy): domain Eukaryota; kingdom Metazoa; phylum Arthropoda; class Arachnida; order Araneae; family Uloboridae; genus Uloborus; species Uloborus plumipes. The sequence continues at coordinate 148,704 of JAXGGA010000447.1, read as the reverse complement.
TCGCAGCAAGTTGTTAAACTGCTTTTCTTTTGCTAATTATATTTAAAAATATTTAGCTTATGCTCTATATTTCTCCATGTTTTAAAGTGATAAATATCAACTTGAAATGTACAGACAGATATTTCCCCAGGTATACAACCCGCCAGTCTATTCCTCTGGTCATGTAGATCAGATAGAGAAATCTGCCTCATCTTCTGACCTGGTTAAATATGATATAGCTATGTGAAAGTAGAATTCTAAAGTTTTATAGTACTTTAACACCAATGAACAGCGATTGGCGTCAATGTTATTTAAAAGGACAATTATTTTTTCCAGAAAAGCAGCACTGAAACTGTGGTAAGGTGCACTCCGCCACCAAATCTGGCCTGATGTGTGTCGGAGCGTTCGTAAAATATAATCAATTTGCTTCCTTTCTGTCTTTCTTTTTCCTTTGTGAAATAAATATGTTGTCAGTGAATGTAAGAAGTGGAATAGTGAGGCAAAGTAACATGGAAACACATTTTAATCAGCTTGTAGCGCCAGATGTCTGCTAATATTTTAGCTATGAAATCAAACATGCTGTTGATTCCAACATTGGGTTATTTATATGTTTTGGAGTTTATTGCAATGCTTTTTTTAGGATTCCTTTGTCTATCCATTACGGCTGTGAAGTTTTTTGCCTCTTATCGTGGCCTTAAAGAAACTTAAAAACAACCAGAGTTTGACCAGAAGCAAATGTCAATAAAATCATATAAACTGGTGGAATCTAATACACCATACAATGTTTTTACTTACAGGAAAACAAACAAAGATGGCAATATTTTATCATGTTGTTTTCTAGGTCTTTTGTGGGCTCCCTTGAAATTACGAAATTTGAATCATAATAAATCCTCCGCAGGATTTCAATCTGCTATACTTACGTCTGCAGATCGAGATATATCATAATACTAACAATTTTCAAGGTTTGTTGTATATATTGTAATATTTCATGGTTTATAGAAAATGATTTTTTAATTATAAAATGACGCAGTTCGTATTGTTGAAATTTCAAATTAATTTAGACATACTGTTGTTCAGGGTTGTTTTTTTGTTTGATATTAGTTGTGTCTTGATTTTAAATGTGGAGTTAACTGTTGGAAAAACATTATCTCTTTCACTTTGTTCCACATTTTCCTGTATATAATTTTCTGCTCTTTACCGGGAAAAAGTTGAAATTAAAAATCCTTTTGGGTTCATTACAAAAGAACAACGAAAAAAAACACAAGAAAAAGATGATGTCTATTTCTATGATAAGAAATGTATATATTTAACTCCAGGCATTTGGATCATTTATAAATTTATCAATCACGTGCAATAAATTGCACATACCTGTATAAGTGGTATTCAACACAATTAGTGTATCTTCATTGAATCTAAAGTTTAAAACAATTTTCACTTACCCAAAATCCAATTCAAAAAATCTGGTCACTACTTCCTTTTACGTGTAAATTTCTTAGTAGTTGCCTTAAGTGTTCAAACTAGTACTTGGAGTGAGCAAGGTAACAATTCAAATATTTACTTCCCTCTTCTGCCACGAAACAATGCAAAAAATATTTTACAATGGTTAATTTTCTAAATATTTCTGATTCTAATATCATTCAGTGAATTTTTCGCAAAATATCGCCAATAACGCCAAGTTGAAACCAAATTCAAAAAAAAAAAAAAAAAAAGTTCGCCAAATTTGTCACCAACTTGGCGATATGTCGCCAAGTTGGTGTCAAACACTTGGCGACCAAAAGCTTGGCGACATATCGCCATGGGGTCGCGCCAATTCATATCACTTGAGTCTGCATTGAAATTAACACTGATTTACCCCAAAAAAGGGGTAAAACACCCTCTTGGGAACATTCGAATACAACCACAAGGAGAGGTGCACAGCTAGACCATCCTCAGAGCCTACGTACCAAGCTAGAAGCTTCTACAGCATATAGTTTTTGAGTTATGCGACACACATACATCCGCACATACGTACATACAGACGTCACGAGAAAACTCGTCGTAATTAACTCGGGGTGATTGAAAAGGATTTTTCGGCGGCTTATATGTTGGTAGGTACATATGCACGTGCTGACAGGTCGAAAAAACTACTGAACATTCTTTCGGGATGAGCAAAATCAAAATTTAGCCTCAAATTTGAGTGGATTTGTTTTTTTTCGCGATCACAATACTTCCTTTACTACGTAAAAGGAAGTAAAAGGATACTCATGCTTTTCTTTTTGACAGAATGTTTTCTTTTGGCAAGAAAATAACTCTTGTTGTTGCGAAACCGTACAGTTTCAGCAGTTAAATATCTAGGTAAGCCTGATCATAATACCAGAATCTAAACTACTTAAAACGAATAACAGAAACTTGTTAACTGCGTTACAGCCCTGCGGAAAGTTTTGTATTGTGCAGCTTTTTATGGACTTCTGTTGTAAAATTTGAAAATCATGAGTTTCCTGATGGGATAGTCTTAAACTTAAACTTTTCCTTAAATTATGAATGAAAACAAAACTAATTTATGGGACTAGTTGCATCTACTTTTTTGGAACCTATAAATGCTCAAAATAGCAGTGCAAACGCATTGGATAATATTTACGGAATTTTAGAAATAGTTACACCGGATTTATAAACATGTCCATAACCCTTATTTTTAATTATCCTTACATAAATCTCTCACGAATGTACACTAAAATTGTAAAATATTAATCAGGTTTGTCACTGTGGTTATACTATGTGTAATATAGTGGTAAATCGTAAATACAATAGCCATGATTAATGAGTTATAAAACAAACGACCGTTTCTGAATCTCACCGAGAAAATGTTCGCACGTTCATAAATTATTTCCACACAATTCTCCCCCTGCGCTAACACATAAATCTTACATGCAATTTTCGGCACCTGAATTGTATCTATATACGTGTGCCGCTCGTACTTGTAAGGAAAAGTGAAGGAATTTGAGATTAATAATAATAAAACTTTCGTAGGGCATGAATATCTGAATTATCGTAGCGTGTTGTGTCTTAAGTTATTGTATATATTTTTGCTGTTGCCGCATAGTTTGGATTAGTTTGCGTTAGAATCATATATGAAACAAATGCTTTAGACTCTTGTTACATTTTATTTCTTTTATTTTCATTTATTTATTTATTTTTTAGTAATTCATACGATTCAAGAGAAATATTTTTGAAAATGCTTCAGAATAATAATTCCTTAATTCTGATTAGGTAAAATGTATTAAAGTCGGATAAAGTCATGTTTACTTTAAAAAATAAGTATGAAAAAATGTTTATAGGTTTGTTCATTGTATGTTTTGGTATTTAACTCCTATGTTACTATACTAGAATGCAACTTAACTTGGCACTGACGTCACTACGGGCGGAGCCAATAAGAGCTCGCAAGCAGTCAGCGATCTCCTCTAATTCGCCAAGTAGGCTGTGACGTTTCATCTAGCTCGTTTTTCATAGGCTAACGTCACGCAAACGTCACGATGTTTTTGTCAAGAAACGTTGCATTTTAGTATAGAGCATGACTCACACTTATGTGTTCAAAGGATATTTTAAGTATTTAAGTATGTCCGCCAAAATGCACTTTTTTAAGTTGAAGTGAATCAATCTCAGATGTACAAGTGTAATAATGTTAGAGAATTGAACCCGTACCTGTGTAATCAGGAGCCAGGTTAAAAAAAAACCGATTACAATTAAGTAAATCGCAGTAGCTCTAGTTGAAGTGCATTTAATTCATCGTTTGTGTCATTTATTTTCTTGATTGAAAAGCATCAGCTTTTTCGAGAGGCAAGTATAAAAACATCACACGCGGTTTTTTTTTTTTTTTTTTCATTTTTAATGGTTTTGCAATTAAAATAAAATAAAAATAAAAAAACAGCTTTTTATGTCATTTAGTATTCTTTAAAGAACGCTCTTCATAGTTAGTTTTCTTACATTTTTTTTTTTTTTTGTACATTTGAAGCAATTTTTGAAACAAATCGTATATTTTAACACAGCATGGGCTCTGTCGTAAAATTGAAATTTTGAACAGTTTCCCATCCAGAACAAAAACATTGGCATTTCAAAATAATGCATTTTTATGTCTCCAACCCCGTAAATTTTAGTTCAAATTTCTTCCTTGCTTTCAACGCAATATTAATTTGCAACAGGACTTAAAGCAAATCCCCAGTAACCAAAAATCGATACTTTTCCCCACATTCTTGAGTTTCACATTTTTCTTTAGTTTCGGTCTTCCTGTTTCCCTTGCGATATTTTAATTTCCTACGCGAACTTTTATGTACATTCCCCGCAGTTGGCTCAAACACACATTCAAAATGAGAGTTTCGCCTGGAAGCAAAGTTAAATTTAACTCTGGAGACTTGGCCGTATTACTGGAACTCAACGCGCCGCGAAAGTTTACATTGCTAGGTTGAGCAATCTGTAGAATGTGATAAAAATCTTATGAGAGGTCGTGTTGCAAGCTGCAGAAGAAATCTACGTTGTAAAGAAATGATTAGATTTACGCTTTAAAGTTTAATTTTTTCTTCAGAGCAATCATTTTGTACAATTAAAACATTTAACATATTAAATAAATGCCAACTATTGTAGGTATTTATTCAATATGTAAACACGTATTCAAGAGCAAGTATTATTTATAAACAAGTATTCAACGTGTAAACAAGTACTATAAAAAAAGTTTTTTCCAAGTCAAATCCTACTTAAGTCAACGTAGAAAAATAGTTACAACTAAATCTGATACATTTTTTAACATTTCCCCGCATTTAAATTGAAAGTTTGTTAATTTTTAATATATTTCGCATATACTAATCCCCATATTTATATTGCTTTAAAAATTTCAGATGCATTTTAACAAAAGCATTGTTCAACAATGTCATTGATCAGCAATGAATTTGCAATTAAAGCCTCACCTACATTTTAGCAGGACGTAAGTTAAAACAGTTAATCGGAATTCATGTTCTAATTAAATTTTAAGTTGGGGAAACTGTTATCTCATGCAGAAAAAACCAAATGCTTGTATAAATATTTAATTCCTAGTTTTAAAAGCATTTTTTCGTATTTATATTAGAGGTTTTGTGAAAAAAGTTCATCAAAATTGGAGTAAACTCATAATTCGGAGATAATTATTTTATTTGAAGATAGAATATTGATTTGTCTTAGAGTGTGAGGTCGCTTTCCAAATTTCGAAAGAGCTCGATCACAGAAAGTGGGGTGAACATTGAGCTGCAAGTTTTGAGCAAGATATATAAATATGTAAATAATTATATAGATATTGTTTGTTAATAGTAGGAATTGAAAAAGGACCATTTTTTACCATAACCTGAAAATTTAAAATTATATTTTCATGAACTAAAAAAACGCAAAATGTTCCACTAATGCCTTTTTGATTTTTAAACTACAGTTAAGTTCTTCAATGTTACTCATGCGCTCGAATTCTGAAGTTTAAAGTAAATGAAAAAAGAAAATTAAACTTTATTTAAAATTTAATGGAAGACACATCAAAAGAAATGCCTTATATTGTCAATAATAAGTTTGAAGCCCTAAAATACAATGAACTTGTTGATCATATCCTAGGCATATATTTGTTTCACTTATGAAGGTAAGCTGGTATTTTTAACATATGTATGCACGTTATATTCTGCGCGTTACCTTACAGATGCACTAGTTTTTTTTCTTTAAGTGTTTTGAAATCCTCCACTCTCTTATCTCTTTTCGTTTTGTCGTATAATCATATTTAAGATGTTGGTAAACATATGTGGCACTAAAAATACCTTTAACGTTTACTTACATTACAAGCTATTGCATACGCTTACTATTTTCGGATGTTAAGTTACCGAGTGTGAAGATTCTCAGTAGTTAGCTTTTCCATCTGTTTCATCAAAGTACAAAATACGAGCTTCTCTCCCACTCGTACTGAAGACATATCCATTTCTGTGTTGTCTTTATACCATATACATTTTTACCCACGTTATTTTTCGCGCTATATTTAGGACGCATACAGGGTCAAGAGCAAGTTATAAGATAATAAGGACGTTGTCTTTAGACCATACTTTATACTATTTTAAGTTGTCGTTCTACCATATACATTTTTAAATATATTTAAGCACGTTATGATGTGCGTTTCACTATATATGATGCATACACTGTTAAAAATTTTCCTGAAATTTTACGGTAAAAGTTACTGGCATCTATGTTGCCAGTAACTTTTACCGTAAAATATGTTTTACTGTAAAATTTTACGGAAGAGAAACGAGAATTAAAATGCGCGAGATACGAACGACAAGGATCGAACCCGAGACCCAATTTTTTTTACGCTGCTTTACTATCCACGGTACCAGATGAGACACATCAGGAGAGCGAAAAAAATAGGGCGTCATGTGCATCTCGCAATAAGTCAAGTGGTGATCAATTGGCGCTGCAATCGCATTTTTTTTATCCGTACAATTTACTGTAAAAATTTTCTGTACTGTAAATGCTACATTTTGCAGTAACATTTACCACAAAAGTTTCCTAAATTTTTGACAGTGAACGGGGTCAGACCGAGGGATAATAAGGAAATGGGGTTTACATATGTTTACTATTTTCGTTTTTTGTCTCCGTATCATACTTAAAATTATTATAAATATTTCTGCCGTGGAAAAATAACTTTTATATTTACTTACATTGTACGCTCAGCTTCACGTTTGCTATCCTCGGATGGTAAGTCACAGAGTTTGACGATTCACAGCGGTAGATGGCGTTGTTATCTGTTTCATCGACGGTAAAAGTGTGTATATTAGTGACTTCTCTCCCACTAGTACTGTAAGACATATCCACTTGTACGTTGTCTCTGTACCATATAAGCTCCGCTTGTGGGTTACCACCTCTCGTGATGCAAGCAAGTGTCAAAGTGTCCCCCACTTGAACAATATCACCTTCTTGGTAGCCTTCGATTTCAGGTATTCCTGGAGGATCTGAAAAGAAATAGCTTGTAATTATTTGTGTATCCATACATAGTTTAATTTTTGAAGGGAAAGGAAATTTCAGTTTTTGTAATTATAGATTCCTCAAAAAATAAAATAAGTAAAATTTAACAGTTTTATTTGCTTTGAATATCACTTGTTAAATCAGCTCTTTGCTATGAGTTAGATAATAGTATTGAGTTCGTTTTCTTTGAGCTGAAAATAGCTGTGTTTTTACTAAGAGCGTTTTCAATTTTATTTGTCTTACATCATTTAACATATTTGATAGATCTAGATTTGTAAACAAGGATTGTGAGTAGGTTTTTTGAACGTAATAAATATTATATACTTTAATAGAGAGCAGGGAATTGTAAGAAAATATTTTCTTCCAAACTGCAAGTGCAGAAATTAGTTGAACACTCGGGTGTAGTGCAAACTAGTGTTTTATCGACAGTTGTTTATTATTTTTTTACGTGCTTTCACTTTAGTTTCCATGCAAAAATACATTGATTGCTTTAGAGACAGCCATTATTGCATGAACTTTAAGAAATAATTTTAAAAGCAGTAAACAGAAATTAACAATGTCAATAATAGAAATACAAAATAATGCAGGTAGAAAAAAAACCGTATGCACAACTTTAAAATATATTACTATGTGAAGAAGGTTTTAAATGCCATTTATTGCATGTACAGTGTGAACTGTACTAAGTCTGTAATAGAGCATCAGGCACGCAGATAATGAAAACCTTATTCATGAAACATGATGCAGGATAGCTTAATTATAGTGAAGACAAAAATTTTACAAATAATATAGTTAATTGTTGAGATTATTATACATTAACAGCCAATACTGTGGATTCTTTCAGCATAACGGTAGTTGACATTCATTAAGACATGTTTATTTACAACAGCGTTGCTTTTTATGATGAATGCAAATGTTTTGAAATTCACTTAGCAACAGAATACAATTGTAGATAATGTACATAAAATCAATGATAAAATTCCAAATAAAAGCTGTTTTCTAGGTTTAAACGCACAATAGAACATGAAGTAGATTGTAATGGAAAAAACTCATTGTATTTTAAGAAATTGTTTGATTTATATTAACAACTTGTGCTCGTTAGCTTGTTTTATTTATATCTTATTCAAGAGTCTGCATTATTTTATCATGAATTCTAACCCTTTTTACTTAATCGAACTTGATGTGCGAAGTACAAAACATTCCATTTTGCTAAAAAATCCTACGAAGTGATTCTAAATTAGGAAACAAATTTATTTTTAGAAACATGAGTAATATATTGTAAAAAAAACGACGACGTTCCTGGAAAATAATGAGCAACAAATGTGCTTTATTTCTGCCAGTAACATATCTGGCAAAAAGTAGGAAATTTTCCCGCTAGAAGTTAGTAACCAACCTAAAGTTGATCTGGAATCTCCCAGTATCAATCCGAAAACTTTCCAATAAAATCAAGTCACAATTTATAATGCTTCAGGAACCTTCTAAGAAGGCACCAGGTAACCATGCGAGTGTAATACAATCTCGACACAAATCTTTGTCGCAAAAACTATTTGTCTTCGTCTGCCCGTTAACGAGATATAAAGTCTTAAAGTACGACGAAGTTGAAAAACATCGAAGTTAATCGAAGTAAAACCAAATTTATAGACTAGGTAAGAAATTCATTGCGAAAGGCATTATCTATGAAGACAAGTAATTTATGCTTCCAGAATCATAGTATAGAACACTCTTTCGATTGCTTTCTTTTTAAATTTGCTCATTCTTGTATCGTTTCATGGTTAGATATGTTCATCGTAGCGGCTTTGTAACCTTCTGGTGCAGCAAGGAAACTGCTAGAGCATTGCCAAAAATGTAGTCAAAGCTACTGCATTTATGTGACAAAACAGACATTTCGAGTAATTAAAGTTCAAAGTTTTATTGTTGCAGTTTTTGCACCTTTTTTGTTTTCTGGTTTTATCGAAAGAGTGAGTATGAAATTGGTCGAAACACATTTACTTATTGATGTACCAAGTTTTATTTGCTTAGCTTTATCCATTGCTCACCATTGTCCAGCGTTCATTTTTCAAAATGTAATATAGCCCTTTCATTCTCCAAGCTATTTAATTTAATTAAAAAAAAACGCGAACTGCTTATTCTTCAGCAAAGCTGTTGCCTCGAGATTTCACGCTTTGCCCTTTAACTAAACTGGAAGAGGCAAAATTCCACTGAAGACTAAACTTACTAAAAAGGCTTGAATTATTTTGAAACCGGTAGCTAAAGATATGTTTCACAACATGTGAAGTCTTCATTAATGCAGCGTGGAACGCAGTTATTGGATTTTCATATAAAGAGGAGGAAACACGCTCCCGGGCCTATATATGGAAATAGTCAAAGACTACCTGAAATTACAGATTTTTTTTTTGTGATAACAGCGTATGCGAAATTTATGCAAATATTATTTTACTTAGAGCTCAATGCATTTCTCTAACTAACTATACCCTGTTTAACGAGAAGAGGCGGCTCAAAGTAAAATTGATTTCCCACTCCCCGCACTGTTCCCCTGATGGTTGTCATAGTTACGATGCTAAGGACTTTTTCACCCCTTAGCTTTTGCAACAATGGTTAAATGCACACAGTTAAAATTGTTTTTTGCGTAAACTATTATTCTATTGAAAAATCAATGTTAATTAAGCACAACATTTTCTGAGAAACTTTTGCTGTATTAATGTATGACTAGATTTATTAGAAAACATTGAGAAATAACCGAGACATGAGGATATAAATAAATGCGTAAGCCTTATTCGATAAACATAAAATAAATGAACTGTCTCAACAGCAGTGCATAAAAAACAAGAAGTTCTGTCAAGAACTAAACGATCCTACTTTCCCGTACATCGACATCGGCATTCTAGCATCTGATCAATATTCTCTTGAATATCTGAAACTGAAAATTATGTCAAACATACCTTTATAGCACTTAAAGCTGATTTCTAAAAGCAAAATATACCCCTCTCACCAGATGAAATGGACACGTAAAAAATAAATAAACGAGTAAATAAAGTTTTGTCGCACCTTTTAAAGAATGTAACTGTTATAGTTCTTCCGTAGAAACATTTCACAATCTTTTTCAAAAGAAAAAAAAAATTAATAAATAAAATAAAAGTACAAATAACATCAAAACACATTTTATCAAAGAAAGAAAAAAAACCTCGTTCGTTAATAAAATTCGAATTTTATTTTTAATCCGTTGCCAGTTGTTAAATATAAATAAAGAATAAAATGCTCTCGTTAATGAAAAATTTTTGTAAACAAAAAAAAATCGTCTGCCAAAAAAAAATAAATAAATAAAAATAATAATAATAAATTAAACAACAAAAAAATGAATAAATAAACAAAAAATCGTCTTCCCAGTCGGTCATTTTTTTCTGAGCCTGCATTTCCGCCATGTTTGCGGAGTCGGAATCAGAGTCCTCACAGAAGATTTTTCAGAAAAGTACTTTACATACATTTTTTATCAAAACCGTTTTTTTACAAAGTTAGTTTGAAGGAAATCCGCCTTTAAGTTCAGAATCAACATTCAATTTAAATTTCCCAGTAGGCGCTCATGTTAAAATTTTTATGAACGGTTCATCATTGAACGAAAAATGGTTCAAATTGAAAAGTGAAATATGGAAATGAGTCTCTCCGAGATCTTTCGAACAAAAAAAGTTTATTCAATTCGGTCGGTTCACTTAAAAGTTATTAGGTGGAGAAAGGTTGCTTGAACGGCTCAATGTTGAACGAAAAAATGTTCAAATTGAAAATTTAAATACGGTAATGAAGTATCCTTGCCGAGATCTTTCAAACAAAAAAAAAAAAAGCTTGTTTAAATCTGACTGTTCACTCAAAAGTTATTAGGTGGGGAAAGGTTGCTTGAACGGTTCAATGTTGAACAAAAAATTGTTCAAATCGGAAATTTAAAAGCGGGAATGAAGTATTCTTGATAAGATCTTTCGAACAAAAAAAAGTTTATTCAATTCGGACGGTTCACTTAAAAGTTATTAGGTGGGGAAAGGTTGCTTGAACGGTTCAATGTTGAACCAAAAATGTTCAAATTTAAAATTAATATACGGTAATAAAATCCTTGCCGAGATTCTTCGAACAAAAAAAAGTTTGTTTAAATCGGACTGTTCACTCAAAAGTTATTAGGGGTGACAGCTTGTTTGAACGGCTCATTGTTTGACGAAAAATTGTTCAAATCGAAAATTTAGATAAGAGAATGAAGTATCCTTGAAAAGATCTTTCGAACAAAACAAAGTTTGTTCAAATCGGACTGTTAACTAAAAAGTTAGTATCCCGGGACAGGTTGTTTGAACGGCTCAAATTTGAACCAAAAATTGTTTAAATTGAAAAATCAAATACGGGAATGAGCTGTACTCGCCGAGATCTTTCCAACAAAAAAAAGTTTGTTCAAATCGGAATGTTCATTGAAAAGTTATTAGGGGGGTCAGACAGACAGACCGACAGACCGACAAACCGACAGACCGACAGACGCACAAGTTCCCCATCTCAATACCCTACTTTCAAATTTTTAATTTTTCGATATTCATTTTACCTTTTTATTTTTGTAACTTGGCGATATTTTTTGGACTTGGCGTTATTTTTATACTTAGCGATATTTTTTGGATGCATTAAGCCACTTTTAATGCCTTTTTCGTTTTTTAGCCTACTTTCCCGTTAAAAATAAAAGAAAGACGAAAAAAGTATTAAAAGTAGCTTAATGCATCTAAAAAATATCGCCAAGTCCAAAAAATATCGCCAAGTTAAAAAAATAAAGAGGTAAAATGAATATCAAAAAATTAAAAATTTGAAAGTAGGGTATTGAGATGGGGAATTTGTGTGTCGGTCTGTCGGTCTGTCTGTCCCCCCTAATAACTTTTGAATGAACATTCCGATTTGGACGAACTTTTTTTTGTTGGAAAGATCTCGGCGAGTACAGCTCATTCCTATATTTGATTTTTTGATTTGAACAATTTTTGGTTCAAATTTGAGCCGTTCAAACAACCGGTCCCGCGATACTAACTTTTTAATGAACAGTCCGATTTGAACAAACTTTTTTTGTTGGAAAGAACTTTTCAAGGATACTTCATTCCCGTATGTACATTTCCGATTTGAACAATTTTTCGTTCAACATTGAACCGCTCAAGCAAGCTGTCACCCCTAATAACTTTTGAGTAAACAGTCCAAAAAAAATGACTGACTGTGCAGACGATTTTTTGTTTATTTATTCATTTGTTTTATTGAATTTATTATTATTATTATTATTATTATTTTTGGCAGACGATTTTTTTTTGTAACAAAAATGTTTCATTCACGAGGGCATTTTGAAAACAATTGAGGAATTTTTCTACGGAAGAACTGTAACAGTTACATTCTTTAAAAGGTGCGACAAAACTTTATTTATTCATTTATTTACTTTTTATGTGTCTATTTCATCTGATGAGAGGGGTATATTTTGCTTTTAGAAATCAGCTTCAAGTGCTAAAAAGGTATGTTTGACATAATTTTTAGTCTTAGATAATCAAGGGAATAATGATCAGATGCTAGAATGCCGATGTCGATGTACGGGAAAGTAGGCTCGTTTAGTTCTTGACAGAACTTCTTGTCTTTTATTTTTAACGGGAAAGTAGGCTAAAAAGAGTGGAGCTGTTTTCTTTCGTACGGATTCTACGGAGACGACGCTAAACTTCTAAGCTAGATACGCCTATTTTAAAGTAACCTAGTATAGACTTATTTTAAATGTATGCCATGAGTAATGATAATGAACTCTTTTAAAGCTGAGTTAATATTGCCATACTTAGAAGGTAAAGTATTCTGATTATATTTTTTCATTTCACAAAAAATCAAGTCATACTTTGCCTTGAACTTTTGACTTAACAATTTGTTTTTAAATATTTGCATATTGAAAGAAAAAAATGCATGCTTTTTGTATTTTTTTTTTCTTGCTTCTGAAAATACTTCTACTTCAAGGATTTGTTTGTATCAAAAGAAATCATTTTTACATCGTTCTCCGATTGATCGAGCTAAAATTTTAACATTACGGAATTCAAACATCAAGAACAAATATGTGCATACTGTAACACGTTTCTGTATAGATATATATAAGAATCAGTGCAGAATAGAAAATAGAACAAGATAATGGCAGCATTGCTTCAATTTCAGGAAGAACTTTCCTTTTCTTTCATTCTGATGGAAAAAATGATAAAAAAGGAAATTTCCGATTCACAATTGATTCGAAAAGACATTTGAAAATGCTTTGTACTTTCAGAAATGCATTGAAAAGGGAAGGAAATCAGAAATGAAAATGGCGCAAAAGAAGAAACAGCTGCCGAAATGTTCTTTGTTGAATCGTTTGAAGGTTCTAATCGGAATTGAGTGTTTTTTCAGGAGGATTGATGGTTATTAGAAGTGAACTGAAAAATACATTCGATTCAGCGTCCTTTGAAGACGTAATGTTACCCCTACGAGAACCTAGCGAACATAATTTATTCATCAATGAGATCTCTTATTTTCATAATCTGACTGCAAAAATGTTGTGATGCATAGAAAATTGGTATTTGATGAAGAACGCGGTGAAAAATGTTTCTTGTGACTTTTTTGAAGTAATTTATTTCATTCTCTTTTTTTCTGCGACTTAAATCCAATTAGGATTTCCACATCTTTTCGGTTCAGGAGATTTATGTACTTTTGGAAGGAAATAATTACTTGGTAAAGAATAATAAAAGTGGTCATATCGAGGTTAAACTGGTTTGAGTCGTTTATTTGATAAGTTTATACAATGAACGCTCACTTGTACACCGCCTCATTCATTCTTTTTTTTCACTTATACGACGATTTTCAATGGCACCAGCACATTCCATAGCATAATAATGATAATATAATTCGCTTATGCGTCACTCTAAAAATAAATATTTAGCTTATGGGGCCTTTTTTTTTTTTTTTTTTGCAAAATGTGAGAAAATTAATTTATTTTATTTAAAAAATAAGCATGCTTCTTCACTTTTCTCTTTAATCTTTCGCATTCATTGCTGACGGAAGGCATTTTTCAGCTATGTATCATTTCAAAGGGAACAATTTATGATTAGGTAGGCTACATATTTTGTTTTCTATTTATCATTGTAGGGCAATTCCACGAAAAGTGGTCCTAACACACCAAAATTTTTTCCCCCCATAATACAAAAACAAACCTTATTTTTTGACAAAAAAATATCTACTCTTTTCGATTCCAGCATCAATTTTAAGATAAAATTTTTCTTTTCTCATATTTTAGCCTTGTTTAATAACATTGAGACAAATTTAAAAAAAAAATGCATTATTAGTGAAAAAATGTCATAGAATTTTTTTCATCTAATAATCAATTTTTTTTTGGAAAAACTATCAAATATCATGAACGTAGATCCTTTAGTATGATTATATCTCATATTTTTTGTAATAAAGTGTTTCATAAGTTTTTAACCCCTCAAAATATGCCGGTTACTTTTTTTTGGTCACACACGTAAGGCAAAAGATAGAAAAGTTTCCCCCAAGGTCTAATTAGGGGACTAAAAGAAAACTATCTCATATCATAAATTAACTTGATACGTAACACCTGTAACCTGACGTACATCTTCATCCATTCGGCAGAAACGTTTTAACGAGGCTCTTTAAAAGCTGTCACACACGTAAGACTTTTGAATGGTTTACCTTAACCCTTCACTGCACGGTGTGCCAGATCTGGCACAAACCAAATAAACCCTCATATATTCCAATGACTTTTTAAATGCAGTTAAACTGAGTTTTACGCCCCTTCTGGAACATTGCTATAACAGTTTAGTGTGATGTTTATGTACTAGTTAGTTGCACTAGTCTAGGTATTACAGTTCTTTCTTTTGAAAAAAAAAATGTCTGCATTTCCGCTAGAAGTGTGTTTAGTCATTATTTCCTTTGTTCTAAAAATGTTTTAATACACATAGTGGCAAATTTGTTTGTACCACTTATGGCACAAAACACATCGTAGATTATCGGTATACAAAGGTACGGCACTTATCGGTATACAAAGCATATGCTATGTGCTTTGTGCCATATGTAGAACAAACAATTAAAACATCATTTTTGGTGCACCTTTTGAAGATAAATTTATTTCTTCATTTTTCCTGAACTCAGAGTTATTAAAAGGTAACATATGACTTTTTTCATGAAAATATAAAAATCGTGCAGTGAAGGGTTAAGAGTCAGGTCTTTGTTTGAGAAACTTTCCCAGGAACCGATTTTTTTAATTTAATTTTTTTTTTTGTTAATCTCCTCTGATTACATGTAACATGTTATATAAATAAATTATAAAATAACCTATATATAATTCGTATACAAATGAGAATTAATTTCGTCTTCATTCTTTATTTTGTGAACACATCTTTGCAATTTAATTATTTACTAGAGGCAATGTCCAACAAAATCAGATCTTTCGTTTAGGGCAAAAAATCAAATATTAAACAAGTGGTTCCGTCCGGAACTGAACGAGCCTACTTTCCCGTTTGCCAATTTCAAATTTCAAATTTGGTAAAATATTCATCCGAAAGATAATGGGTACGTGGGGGTGGGGGGTGGGGGCAATTCGAAAAGTCAAACATGAGAATTAATTGTCCTCGCCGAGATCTTTCTAACAAAAAAAGTTTGTTCAAATCAGACTGTTTAACTCAAAAGTAATTAGCGGGGGACCAGTTGTTTGAGCGGTTCAAAGTTGAACAAAAAAGGGCTCAAACCAAAATATTAAATGTGAGAATTATTTATCCTCGCCGAGATTATTAGAACAAAAGAAAAAAAATGTTCAAATCGGATTGTTTACTCAAAAGTTGTTAACGGGGACAGGTTGTTTGAACGGTTCAAAGTTGAACGAAAAATTGTTCAAATCTGAAAGTCAAATATGAGAATGAGGTCTCCTCGCCGAGATCTTTCGAACAAAAAAAAGTTTGTTCAAATCGGACTGCTCACTCAAAAAATATTAGAAGAGGGGGGCGGGGGAGGGGGGGGGAGGGGGTAGAGACAGACAGACACATATATAATGCTGATAGCTATAATTATCAGTTGTGGAAGTTGAATTGACTTTAAAATGAAGACATGCTGCACGCGGTCACACACGTAAGGCTCTAGTGTCACACACGTAAGGAATATTAAAAATTTTTTATTGCTACTCTACGAAGTTTAGAAAAAAAAGAATATGTGGAATACTTACTTAGTATACTTAGACACATGCACAAAAATCACCGTTCATTTATCTTTTAAAACTTCACAGGAAATTACACAATAATATCAGGTATAGCTTATTTTCAGATTTTCCGAGTCACACACGTAACTCTGTATTTAAAATTTTATAAAAAAATTCAGAAGTGTCCTATGAAAAAAATAACGCCGCATTACAACTTTTGCATATCTTCTGTTACTCCAATAGCAACCACTAAGAAATATATAAAAAATATCGTCCTGGTTTTTATTGTTATTTGCAAAGAAATGGCGTCAAAAAGTCACACACGTAAGGCTGGAATGGCCCTGTAGTTAAGTTACCGTATTTTGCCAAACAGTAGTAATGTTTCATTTTTTCTATAGAAACATTCATATTCATGCTCCCATCAGAACTTATGTTGCGTTGCAGAACTTTAAATAGGCTTGCTCGCTTATACGTCTCTCTCAGTTATGCACCTTTTTCTGTTGGTCCCTTGGGTCAGCGCATAAGTGAGAGTTCACTGTATATCGTTTGGTACGTTGCATCTAGGAATGCATTTCAATTCATAAGCGCGTAAGTTGCTTTAAGTAAACGGTACCCACTGGCGGAAAATATTTGCCAACAACTTTACAAGACCCGAAAAGGAATTATCAGTTAGGCACCTTATTTGTGGCTAACCTGTTCCAGAATTTCAGACTGGAAGATCTTAGACCTTCCGCGTACGTTAATGGAGACTGGTGAAAGTTGGGCCTGTCGTCGCCATTAAGTGTTCCAAATTCCTATTTCAAATCAATACCTCTGGGGGTGCTGTATTTGAAGTGGTTCCTGTGCTTGAACATAGATGTCTTCTCTGCGTCCTCCCATTATTGAAGCTTCATATTGTAGCAAACAAGTGGGATCATTTAGTGTATGAAATCAGCAGCTTACAGATTCAACGGTACACTAGGTGGCCAAAAGTATCCGGACACTTTCATAAATTCACATTTTTACATATAGCTGGAGAAATAAGTGATCAATTGTTCTTTAACTTTAGTCATACAAAATATAGGCTTCACCGAACATTTCTAAGTTGAAATTAAATTACCCTTGCATTTGGGGGACGATAAGAAGGGGGGTCGAAAGAATAACCGCTTTTTGACCATAACTCTTTGAAAATAGCTCGGAATAAGCTATGCATTTCAGTAATTAATTAGCATACTATGTATAATTACTATACAAATTCAAATGAACGCACCACCCTTACTTCCGAAGATATGAAACATTTTTTTAAAAACGGCAATTTTATTTGAAGGGTTTTTGCTCATAACACGCAGAGTTTCTGATCAAACCTTATCAAAACTTCAGGAAAGATGACAAAATACAAGAGAAAGAACATACTAAAACGGTTTTTAAAAATATTAAAAATCCGATGAGATATGAACGTTAAAAGGAAAAAAAATTTCACGGCGCATGCGCGAACGACAGAAATTTATAACTACAAAAATATTGTAGCCTGGTATATACTGCATCTTATAAAAAAAGTTCCAGTTGAATATCATGAAAATTGAAAAAGATATCAGCGATCTAGTGAGCTGTATTTCATTCATTCACAGACAATACATACATAGTGAGGGTCTGTCCACAAAGAGCTATTTTTAAAATAAAGGTTATTTCGTCATCGTTCAAAACCAACGTTTCAGGGGGTCTCCGGATACTTTTGGCCACCTACTTATAAGGTCTTTTTGGCCGAATGGGCGAAATGTGACTTCTATGCTAAATATAAATTTTTAAACAGTATACAATTTAACATTGAAAAATATGCTCGATTGTCCCCACACTATTTGTGAACAACCCCTCTCCATTTATGAATTGACAGCAAATGAATGAATTACAGCTCACTAGATCGCTGATATCTTTTTCAATTTTTACGATATTCAACTGGAACTTTTTTTATAAGATGCAGTATACACCAAGCTACAATATTTTTGTAGTTATAAATTTCTGTCTTTCGCGCATGCGCCGTGCAAAATTATTTCCTTTTAACGTTCATATCTCATCGGATTTTTAATATTTTTAAAAACCGTTTTAGTATGTTCTTTCTCTTGTATTTTGTCATCTTTCCTGAAGTTTTGATAAGGTTTGATCAAAAACTCTGCGTGTTATGAGCAAAAACCCTTCAAATAAAATTGCCGTTTTTTAAAAAATGTTTCATATCTTCGGAAGTAAGAGTGGTACGTTCATTTGAATTTGTACAGTAATTATACATAGTATGCTAATTAATTACTGAAATGCATAGCTTATTCCGAGCTATTTTCAAAGAGTTATGGTCAAGCGGTTTTTCTTTCGACCTCCCTTCTTATCGTCCCCCAAATGCAAGGGTAATTTAATTTCAACTTGGAAATGTTCGGTGAAGAATATATTTTGTATGACTAAAGTTAAAGAACAATTGATCACTTATTTCTCGAGTTATATCTAAAAATGTAAATTTTTGAAAGTGTCCGGATACTTTTGGCCACCTAGTGTATCACTATCAATCAGTTTAAAGTTCCTTCAAAAAGTTTCGCTTGATTTTGAGCGAAAATCTCTGTGGCGCGACAGCCCATGGCTGATCAAAGCCCACTGTGCCCATCTCAGTTTCCTTGACAAAGATATCTGGGGTGGAGTCAATGTTCCGTCTAGGTGGTCAGTCAAACGCGGAGCCTCCTGTTTTAACTCCCACTTACGCTTGCTATTTATTCTATCGACTTACTGAAGTTACTATATAGCCGTGATTTATCAGGGAATCGAACCTGGGTCCGCATCGTAGAAGCGAAAAACGGTACCAGTGAAATATTGGGCCTCTTTGTTTAATTTTAGTTTTGTGAGTTTTAGGTGTTCTCATTTACTTATATTACGTCCATTATCTTTTACAGCATATAAACGAAATTCAAAACGTGGACAGAGCTAGAGGGCTCTATTCCCCAATCCTTCTAATATTTCTGTTTGTAATTTCGAACACTAGAAATACACTAAAATATGAATGTTAACCTCTTCAAAAAAATAAATAAAATGATGATTTAGAAGTAGAGGCGACATTTCCATACTTACATAAAACGTCTATCGTGATCGTTGTTCTCATAGTATAGGACAAAGCTCGGTGAGTTGCTTCACAAGTGTAAGAAGCTCCACTGTCATCCATTATCACATACAAAGTAATCGTACTTGATATGGTATGTATCCTGTTACCCGTCACTTCTTCTTTTGGGTGAAAGGATCCTGAAATAGAAAATTGTACTTTAGATTTCAATGGATTTTTTTCTTCGTTTTTTATGAATATAACAATGAAACTTTAAGTGACAATAAATGAAGAGCATTTTTAAGCATTGAGAGATTGAATTTTTAATACTAACTTATATCCTCGGGACACACTAGTACTAAGATGCTTGAAAGGATGTTTTTAAAAATATTTCATAAGATCAAATCTTTTGAATGTCTGATTTCATGTCTACTGCGACTAAATTTTCCAAACTAAAAATTTGTTAGATTGCTTTTGTTATGCAAGCAAACTAAGTATTACATGAACCTCAAAACAGTTTTTATTAGTTGCTATCTTTTAGTGAATAATAAAAAACTAATTAACTCATTGATAAATTAACACAGTGATAAATTAAATTTTATTATCTTGCGCTATAAGATGTATTAGCGAAATACTGTTGGTGAGGCATTCATGTAAGTAAATATTCCTTTCTCTGTCGACGGACAATGAGCAATTATGTCTTTCTTGTACGTGCTCCAATAGAAAAGTAAATATGTTCAAGTAGTTTAACTGAAACACCGTTAGCAACCAATAAAGAACCCCAGATGACTTATGACCCTAATCTGCCCATAGTACTTTATCGACCTTTTTTTTAAAGCTGTAATGGGTAAAAACGTTTTAAAACGTTACCGAAACACTGAAAAGGACATTAAAGAAGAAAAAAAAAGAAATAGAAGAAACGCAGATACAGCCATACACACATGCCTTTTGTAAGTCATAAAAATAACGTTTTTAACTCTCGAGTAATCTACACTTTTTTATTTCAATTGCAAAAACGATAAATGATATCACGAACAGTGTTTCTCAAACTAAAACATATAAAAAGAAAGCAAACTCATAAATATACGCCACATTTCAAACATTAATATGAATGAATAAATATCCACGAACTTTACACGCATTTAAATTTCATCTTCATTAGATCTCCCGAAGCTCTCACCGGTCTGATATATATTTCAGTATCTTCTATAAAGAAACTAAGTCCGGGTAGCGATCTTTGTAAATATTAGCCAAGCTGAGCATTTGAAATGAGGAGAATAATACATACGAAATGGGATTCAACGGTTTCTGTGCACCAAGTCGTATTGATTTTATCATTTCTGTGGCTAAAATGACTGAATGAAGGAGTTGCAGGTGGATCCGGAATGAACCTATATTAGACCATGCAGAGGCAGTGTATAATTTTGAGAAATGTTTGAAAATATGTATATTAATATCAGATTATATGAGAATGTATTTGTACTTGTTTCTTTAGTTTCTAATTCAATAAAGATTGGAAAATATTTTTTAAAGTTTTTTTTTTCTCAAGCTGCTATTAAGGAAATGTTTTCAGAAAATTTCCCCGCTTACATTCCACATAACCTACATATGTTTTTTTTTTTTTATTTTATATTACAATTGTAATAATATAACCAAAAAATGAGAGACATTTAATGAACTATTTTTGGCATTTGGCACTTATTTTTATATTACATGCTGCTAAAGAAACGACTATATAAATGAGAAGAATAATACATATGAAATGGGATTCAACGGTTTCGGTGCACCAAGTCGTATTGATTTTATCATTTCTGTGGCTAAAATGACTGAATTAAGGAGCTGCTTGTGGATCCGAAATGAACCTAAATTAGACCATGCCGACGCTGTGTGTAATGTGCAGAAATGTTTAAAAATCTGCATATTAATATCAGATTATATCAGAAATTAGGTGCACTTGTTTCTTTAGTTTTCATTCGGAATGGTTGAAATAAAGATTAGACAATATTATTTAAAGTACCTTTTTTCTCCAGCAGTTGTAAAGAAAATGTTTTCGGAAATTTTCCAAGCTCACATTCCACACAGCCTAGATATGTTTGCTTATTTAATTACTATTGTATTAGTATGACCTAAGTGCTCTTAAAAAACGGGAGACACTTTATGAACTATTTTCGGCATTTTGCTCTTATTTTTCCTACTACAGGCTACTAAATCAATGAAAACATAACTGATGATACTAATACATATTAAATGAGATTTAGCGGCTCTTTGCACCAAGTCCTATTGGTTTTAAAACTTCTGCGGCTAAAATGACTGAATGAAGGAGTTTCAGGTGGATCCAAAAATGAACCTAAATCAGACAATGCCGACGCTGTGTGTAATGTGAAGAACTGTTCAAAAATATATTTTCAATATCATATTATACCAGAACGTCTCAGCATTTATTTCTTTAGTTTTCATTCAAAATGATTGAAATCAAAATGATAGAAAATATTGTTTTTTTTTTTTTTCCTTTTCTTTATTTATAGCACAAAAAAAAAAAAAAAAAATACAAATTCCTCGTGTTCTACAAAGTATGTTACGAGGTTTACAGAAGTAAATAGTAAAAACAAAGTAAATGTTAAAATTCATTAAAAAATTCTGAATATTAACCCCCCCCCCCCCAAAGTCAGACAATATTATAAAATGTCTCGGATCCTCTAATAAGATTCGAGAAAACAGTACGCCAGCCTCAGGAAAGGATTATCTAAACCTTTTCTAAAGAAAAACCTATTAATCTGAAATAAAATATTATTTTTTATGTTAAGACTTATGGATTTAAGATTATTAGGCTTTGGATCTTACTGATTGAATCATGAACATTAAAATGTCAGTATGCAGTTGTTTAAAGAAAAAATAAAGTTATAACGCATTTCTTACAAATCACGATGTTTTTTTTCTTTTAATTAAAAACGTGTGACTCTAAATATAAAAATATATAAAATTCAAATTATGTGTTTAGGAAGATGTGTCAAAATAAAATGTATATCCTTCAAAATTTAAAGGGAATAAATAAGAGAAACTAATTTAAACTGCATTTTAAGTAATGAGGCATGTCGCTTTTTCCATTTTTAACATCGAAAAATATGGCAAATTTTCTTCAAATATGGCTGTCACTGGTATTTAATGAGAAAAGGAGTGAATTTACTTTAGAAAGAGCAAGATCTCCCCCGAAATCTTGAAGATTGTAAACATGAAATATAATTTGTTTTTCACAGAAACATGACATTTTAATATCAACGTCTTGTTAAACATAGTTTCAAGTCTTTATTTTTTAAATACTTTTATGTCGTATTGGCATATTATGTAATTTATAGAGATTTATTAATCGTGATAAATAAAATTGCTTTAGGTTTGTATTTGCATTTAAAACTAATTGTATGAGAAAAGCCAAAGGTTTTCAGAATTTTAGTAAGCAATGCTAAACTAAATGAAAACATAGAGGTAAGATACATTTTTAGAAAAAATGTATCTTAATTAAAAGCAGTTCACTTTGCGCGCAAATGAGTAAAAATCAAAAAGCGACGTTTAAAAACACAAATAAAGTTAAAATTGGCAAACATGTTTCAAAGGCATGAAGCCTCCTTCTTCAGTGCCAAGCAAGAAATGGGATATCCCATTTCTTGCTTGGCACTGAAGAAGAAGGCTTCATGCCTTTGAAACATGTTTGCCAATTTAACTTTATCTATTTGTGTTTTTAAACGTCGCTTTTTGATTTTTACTCAAAATGTATCTTAACCCTAAAGAAGTGTTGCAGAGTTTTGAGAATTCCATGCTTAAAAAGACGGCTTCTGTAGAGGAGCAAAATGGATTTCCATTTCCGTGTAACCTGAGCAGTGAGCATTTTTAGCAATATAACATTTTTAAGAAATTAAATAATTATGTACTTGCGTTTAAAATGAAATCATGTAACGTTACTATTTTTAAGAAATGGAGAGGGGGCAGGGGGAGGGCTCTTCCTTGAAAAATGGTAGACTTCTCAAACTCGCTATGCTGTATATTTTTAAAGAAGAGTCATATTTCCAGTACCATATGTATATTCAATCCTTATTTATTTTTTTGTTTCACTTTCCTCTCTCGAAGACTTTAGACCAGTGTTCTTTTTTAATGTACATACGCATGCTTTTCGTCGTTTGAGCTTCGAAACACGAAAATAAAAAATATTCCGCTGTCCAACTAACGAAAAAATGCAAGAAATTTCAAATGATTTACTATTTTAACATTACTTGATTTATTCATCAAAAAACGTTACAGCGCATTAGTTTGTAAACATTCTGAAAAGGCGAAGACCTTTCTGACTTTTTTCCCACTCTTAAATCAATTTCTTGACACTTCGGATGCTACAAACGCAACATGGAAACTTTTCACTGTCATAATCACATTACGTACTGGCAACGTCTCTCCTTGGAATAAAACTTATGAATGCTATTCAACTTTTAAGCCCAAGGAACACCGCGTAAACTAGAAGCAGCGACAAAGAAAGGAAAATATTCAATCAGGCGTGAATCAAATTAAGGAGAAATAAGTGAATTCTTACGGAATACATTTATTTTTACGATGCGGAAAACTGCATGAAGTTGAGTATGTGCATATTTAATGCAATTTTCAAGTGAAATGGATATGTTGAACGTATTTTGCTTGGCGCGTAACACGAAGTTGTGTCCTTAAAATCGAATTCTTATACAGGAAAAAATAATATAATTTTTATAATAAGAAGAACAAAGGTTTTGACGTTTGCTCAAAATATTAAGGAAATTTTCGTTACATGTAAAGAAATCTAAGACCAGTTTTTGTCAAAATAAAATTATGATATAATGAACGTAACATTACGTATTGAATATAAATATTGCATGCAACATTTGCTATTGTAAGGAATTCAAAATTGGAAAAATATCGCTTATATTTTCACATGGCTTTTTCCTTTTACACGTTAAAAAACGCAACTTTCAAATGGAGCTACATTTATCGTCAATATATCTCTCTGAGTTTAGCTAGATATTTTTACAAGTGATCAATTTTCCATCCCTCTATTTATCAATTTATTCGAAACAATTGCTAAATATTTATTTATTAAATTAATGGTTAAGTTTTGTGACGTAATAAAATAATTAGATAACGAACTTTCGTAACACTAGGTGTTAAACTGACGTGAAGAGGAGAGGAGGGGGTAAATGGTCAAATTGTCTACATTAAAATAAAAATAACAACGTATACTCCGCCCCCATGTATGTGAACACTTTTAAATTCTCAAACCCACGCAGGGGGGGTTCCCCTCCCCCTGACCTTCTATATGACGGCAACGCTTTCCGGCCGACAATTTCTGGAGTTAGATTGCTTTCATGGAAGTATACACAAACCATGGGTTCAAAAATATATCTAATAATGGCTTCATATGAAAAAAAAAGAGTGTATGAGTATAAACAAAAATTTAAATCTAAAAACTAAACCAATTTTAGACTGCAAATGTAAACTTAAAATTGGAATGACATAAATGTATTGGTCTGTTAGAAATAGGCAGCAACGTTGCTTTCATTGAACAACTTCGTTGTAGAAAATAACGTTTACAAAATGTGCCATTTATTTCGAATACAACTTATTCCGTAAACACCCTCCCCCCTAATGCATACTTGCAATACACCACCAACTGGTTTATTCCATCCATGGACTGCAATTTCGTGCTTTTTGGCACTCGTCAGCATGGATTAGGAATTAAACGAGCTGGAGGCAGAAATCATCTTGTTACAAATCTTGTAAATAGTTGTTTTTCCTGCCTTGCACCATTGTCACTAGTTTTAGTTTTATCTGGCTACATGTTGCAAAAGTATCTGAAGATATCACTTTTATCACTTGTATACCGGCCCTGTAACGTTTTGTAGTTTTTACACTTGCTCTACATTTAATAAGCATGAAGACATTTTCGCGCTTCGTTGTATTATGGTGGGTTTTTCTTTTTATCACTAGAATTTTCTTGAATGGATTATAGAAGTTATGAATGAACAGAATACTCCGGATTTTGCTAGAACGTTGTCGAAATTTCTTTCCAAATATAAATAGCTGGCCTTGAACACAGTCAGTTAGTTTTTCTCAGATTGGATTTCTGAGAGGCTCGGTTTTATTCGCTTTGGGCGAATGTTTGTTTTGCTTTTGTAATTTCTTAATTACTGTTCACGTTAGATACGTGGTGCTGAGTTACTGTTGAGAGTACAGTGTACTGTTTGCTACCTAATTGCTGGATGTTTAGCAATTGTTACCTGCTCCTATTGTAAATAAGTGTACCTACTTGTAAATAAATTTATAGTTACTTCCTCAAGATTGGAATGCTCATTTAAGAAAGTTCAAGGTGCTACGGACTCGTTACAATCTGATAGAGCAAAGAGAGCCAAGAAAAACTGGTAGCTAATGTGAAAATAGAACACTAGTGAGCTACCGTACTTGGTATGGCACAACTCGTAATTTTTGAGCCAAAGCTCAGGGTATAGAGCAGTAAATAACCGCCCCTAAGCCAGGACTAAGGCAGAAGCATGTAATACACTACCAACTTATTTATTTCATCCACAGGCTGCAGTTTCGTGCTTTATGACTATGTTAGCATGGAATATGAATTAAACGAGCTGAAGGCAGACATGAACTTATAAAGCAAAGATAGTCAACAAAAACTGGTAGCTAATGTGTAATTTTACATTACTGCTGTATACCTAATACATACAATTGTTTGAACACAAAAAAAAAAAAACAGCACCATGAAGGAATCATCAGAATGAAATGAAATTTGCAGCAAAGTTGAACGAATTTTCTTTGGCGTGATATCCGTTTAACGCCATTCCAGTAATGGTTTCTCTTAGCAACACTAGAACGCAGAATCTATTTCTGAGGTGTTTTATTAAAAACATAGATATCTAATACTCTTTCAAGTTTTTCAAAGTTCCAAACTTACCCTATATTCAAGGTGTCATTTCCTTCATTGTTTTGCAATAGCTAGACATCAGGGGTACTCTCAGCTAGTAAAGTTGCAACATTGAAGCCCAAAAACTTAATTTTAGACGAGTTATGCTGTTGAAGGAAGGAAATTTAGGCTGTCCCGCGGAAATGTTTCGAAATTGAAGTCTAAAATTAATGTGATCAATATTTACAAACCAGTATGCATCGTAAAAAGTAAGTAATAAAAGACAACCTCCGCTTCTCCCTTGAACAAGTTCTGGATCCGCGCGTGCTAGACATAACCAATGGGATCATTTACCCTCAAAAGATCCAAACCTAGCTAACTGTCTTTGATAAAGTCCACAGTCAGTTGTAAATAGTCAACAACATGTCTTGCAGTTACTGTATTTGCAAATGAGAAACACCTTAAAGCTTCTGTCAAAGTCATGTGAGTTTTTTTCAATGAAAACAGTGCGATTATTCTCGAAAAAAAAGCAACAAAACCAAGAAAATATAAGAGGTGGGAATGATTTTCTTCAGTGGTATAAGTGTACGATGATTGCAACGGCATAATTTATATCACAAGGAATAATACTCCCAAGAAAAATACACTTACACATACACAAAATTTAAAGTAGTTTCCTTTAAATATTTTGTATGACTTACTACAAAACAAAAACCTTACCTCCTTGAAGCAAGAGTCCGTTTCTATACCACTTTAATTTTGCTGCTGGTTTGCTGTGCCTTGAAATGCAAGTTAGGGTAATCCTTTCAGCTTCTCTTACTTCTAAAACGCTCCCATTTGCATGATTTTCAATCTCCAACATTTTTGGGGGGACTATTGGGAAAAAAAAGTACATCAATAGCTTAAAACATATACAAATTTTTAAAGAAGATAACCTAAAAAATTAGCATGGAATAAATATGTGGTTAAACAAGTATTAAAAATAAATTAAAAAAAAAAAAAGAAACAAGAAACAAAAGCGAAAGGGAGGGACAAAAGCCTCATTTTCAATGATTTGAAGATGTGGAACAGTAAAAAAATAAGTCTAAACGAATGACGGGCTATAGAATACGCCACGACTGAGCAAAGCCATAAGTTCAGTAATTATTACAACACATTTGACATATTTGTAACCTGTAATATAAAAAAAAAGTTTGGCACATTGTAGTGAGATTGCAAGGATTGTACTCGCTTTAAGCGAAATCACGAAATCATATGTTTACTTTCAGTCCTTTCGTTATTTTTTCTGGTTTGTTTCTTAAACGGGTATTTAATACATATCCACATTTGAATTCTAAATTAGTTGAATATATGCTATTTTAATAACATATTTTAACTGTATTAAATGTCTTGCTTAATACGCCTGTAGTATATATATATATATATATTCATTTATGCCGTATATGAATACGTTTAATAATAAAATGGCCGACATTTATGTCAAGAAAAAATAGTGAAGCAGGTGGTAAAAGGTTTTATTTATCCTTACATAAAATGCACAGCAGAGATAAACAGAGAAAAAGAATAAAGGAAATGGTATCAATGATCTTTACCCTTTTTTCATGCTCTGTCTAATAACCATATCATATTTCTGATGTTCTGCCTTTTCCTGTCGATTTATTGATTTTCTTGCCGTTAGTAGTGTCAAAAAGATAGATAAGGACATTCGCCACTTTTTTTGGCGCTCTTGCTATTTTTGGTAAGTGAATGTTGTTTGGAGCTTCAAGCAGTGAAAATTTCATAACTGAACAAAGTATTCATTGGATTGTTAAAAAAATCAAATATCAACTATGAGATTTCGTAAAATTGGCATTTGAGACTATGTATAAAATTAGTAGACTTATCATTACTGGTAAGCTAAACGATATGTAAAAGTGCTTCTAAGTCACAAACTATTTAGAAATACGTGTAGAAAAATGTTTAAAACGCAATAACTTGCATGTTTTCTTATCAGGTTACAAAAAGACAGCGTATGAAAACTGAAATTGTTTTCCCTTGAATCTGTTTCCAAAATTTCTAAATAATTAGTACTTCGTGCTCAAGTACAATATGTACGACTTTATCTATTCAAGCAGATTTAGCTAAATAAATACGGTGTTAAGTTTTGCGCTTTAAATTATTAAATAACAGGGTGTCATCCATAAATACACTGGTGGTTTTGAAAAAAAAAATATAAAAGAAAAACGGTTACATTTATGAAAAAGATTCCAACAGAAAATTCACGTGACAGGGCAAAATTCCTCCCCACCCCCGAAAATTCCTGATTTTAGTTCAACACTTTTCAGATAGATGGCGATGCGGAGGGTAACCCTTTAAGAAAAATAATTGTAAAACACTTTAAAATTTTTTGAATTTTGAATGAATAGATTGCATAGTCAAATTTTTGAGACCTGTATTGTCCGCTGTAATAACAGGCCGTAACCGGATAATAAAATTAGCATTTTCTGTGAAGTAAAATTTCACATTCATCAATCATTGTTTCTTCAAGTTTCTCAAATGCGGGAGAATTTTGACGATGTACTGTAGCATCGAGAAACATTCGAATTGAAACGAGAAAGTCTGAGAGAAAAAAAAAATATCAATCATATCGCACGCCTAGAAGAATACTGTCACAACTCAAAAGTCGAAACTCCGAATGTTCAGAGATGTACCCAGAGCCATGATTTCAAAGTCAAAAAGAAACGTTTATTTTAAAAGCATTATGAAAGCAAATGAGTCGAAATGATCTAACCTAATGTATGATAGACTGCACTATTACTAATTGCTTTAATATATCAATTTCTTTTCCCCATCTTAAATTTTTCTGTTTTTGAGTTGTGACAGTATTCTTCTAGGCGTGCGATATGATGATTATATTATGAAAAATTGTTTTTTTAAATTTAAGTGTTTTTCCTTTACAAATTCTTGAAATCCGCTCAGTTAACCAGCATGGCAGCCGATGGTGTGCATTTCGAAAATATTTTACTCTTGTTTCATTTGTGAAAAATTGGAAAAAAAAGGAACTAAACTTTCAAAATTGACGAGTTTACTCTCTGCGCCATCTATTGAAATTATTTTAAACAAAAATTTAGTCTCGGGTTTGATTCACGATTTCATCTCGCGTTTTTTAAGAAACGTTTTTTCTACTGCGAAATTTTACAGTAAAATAGAGTTTTGCCGTAAAATGTACTGACATTATGGATAAAAATGCATTAAAAAATGTACAGCCTCCCTAATGAATTTCAATATATTTTTTTTGTTATGTACTGAAGTAGAAAAAATGATAAAAATTACTCTTGAAATACTCAATAGCTATTTTTTTTTTAATTTTGACAGCGCTTATAAACATTAGCCATTTACTGGTACATTCCTAGTCATTTACTGGTAAAATGCTATTTATACTTTGACAGTATACAATTTCGAACACGCTTACAATAAATTACTGCGAAGACAAACTACGTTAGCGACCCCTGTCCTAGTGTTTGCAGTTTATTCTTTGTGAAATAGCACGGACTAAGGTTAAAACGAATGGTTATTTTAAAGCCCCTCGGAGTTTATCTTCAAATGATTATTCGGAATGGTCAAGATCTGTTAAGTGCCTGTTTGACTCAGGCACTCTCGACCAAATTAAATTTCTAGTTCAATTGCACATCGAGAGCACGTGTATGCTTTCTACTGGTTGGAAACTATGCATCAAAATTTTCTATAGGGGGGGGGGATCATTGGCAACATTGATTTATTGTTGAAACATAAAATAGTATAATATATTGGGAGGGGGAGGGGTAGCTTGCAAGAGGTGTGTTAAAGGCTGAATCCACTTATATAGACACACTGGAAAGAAAAAAAAAAGAATACCAACCAAGTTGCCGCTTTATTTTCCTAAAAAGTAATTTCTTGCAAAAGTTCGATTTACCAATTTTTTGTGAATTCGTATCAAATTGGCAATTTATATTAACAGATACCCTTTCAATAAGTATACCATGTATGCTTATGAGTTCGAAGATAACTACTGTAACCTTTTTCTTCAGTAAAACCCTTCAAACTGCATTACACATTCTACGCATTCTGAAAATTGTCTCATGAAAAGAAATGAGTGAATAAATAAAATTAGATTGTTAACATACCTTGACTTCAGCATCTATTATTATGTAGTAACGCAAAATTTTAATTTTAGCAATACCCAAGTAGCATCAACTCATCGGATTTTGCTCGTCCGATCATCGAAATCATCGTGAACTGATCCTGAAACGCACGATGACATCGTTCCGATCAGTATCCGAGCACGGTTTTCGATGAGCTACTTTTCATCGGAAAGTGATATCCTTCCGATCAACTTTCCTGATCAAAAAGAGCCCAGCATCCAAAATTGATCCTAAATTCATCGGCACGGGACTGCACTCCTCGTAAATTGCTCCAAATCTCATCGTATTTCGGGCACATATCATCGGATTTTCTGCTCGAATTCTGTTTGGCCGATGAGACATATTAGAGCAACTCCCGATGCGAACTCATCGAATCCGATCATCGGCCGATGAGATTATGCTGCTAGGGTAAAGACAGTAACATTTTAAACTATTTTTATTTATGCCAAATTGTCAGAGATATTTGCAGATGTGCAAAGACAATTACATATTTACAAATAGTACAAAATTTTAAATGATTGTTTAATGAATTGATTCAATATGAAAAATATGAAATCTTAATAGCATTTTTTTCATTAGTAGCGAAATGAAATTTTAAAAGTTTGTTAATTATGTATTCTAGCTTATTAAAATATTTATCTATTTATTTATTTTTGTTATTTTTTTAATCTTCCTTGCCTTAATTAAAGATTTTTAAGATAAAAAACAGCAAAAGAAACTAACTATTATTCGTCAATACGTAGAAACCGAAGACATTAATAAACATTCTAAGCGATAATTTATTTGACAAATGTCCCGATAAAAACTCATTTATTAAAAGTAAATTGGGAACTATTGCAAGCTTAAGTATCAGTTTGAACGGAATTATTCAGATTTTATTTAAGCTTAGCAATAAAGATTATAAGGTAAAGATAAGAAGATTCTAAATAGAAAAAGCGTAAATTACTTTGCGGAATTATTTTTTGTCGAAAGGTACAAGTGAAAGAGAACATTAAAAAATCTAATGACGAAAAAATGAACACATTATGTCCTCATATTAAATCAATTTCTTTTCATGTCATTACTGTGTGATGATCAAAAGATTATGATCGTTCGGCGGTAATGAGAAACATTAGTTCCAATTCATTAAAATGAAGACATTTTTGGCTCGAATTGAAAGAAAAACGTGACATTATATGCGTGCTATCAATATCTGCTACATGATTTAAATATGAAAGAAAAAAGAAATTGACATTTATGCATTTTTTTTATTTACACACACCCGCACAATATATATATATATATATATATATATATATATATATATATATATATATATATATATATATATATATATTAAGGTGCTCCCTATTTATAAGAGGAAAAATAATGCATGAAAAAATTGAACTTTTTTGACCAACAACAATACACGCCCCAAGAATGTATAATTTAACGCTTCAGAGAATTTTTCCACAAATCTTCGAGTTAAGCTCAATATATCCTTTATCTCATTCTGAAGAAATGCTTTTGCGTTGAGCTAAGACAAAAACTTGTTAATTACTTTGTTAATTACTTTATATCAACTAAATATTTTAAGCTGAACAAGATCAGAAAAAGATCTTGAAATTGCAGCTTATTAGCTGTATGCTTTTTTAAAGAAGCCCAATTATGTTTTGAATAAGTCTTCTCTTAGTTTCGCATTGTCTGTAAATTATTTGGTTTTACAATTCAACGGGATGAACTTTGTGGTTAAACTTTTCTATTGACTTGATTCCTTTACAACAGCAAGAAACCGCAGAAGGCCGGTTCCGTCATTGTTTCACCGGGTGTTTGCGAGCGAAGAAGTAGCAAATACTGATTTGAGCTTTTGATGTCAATGTGTTTGAAGTATTTAAAGTTTTTGAGCATTTTATTTGATTCATATAAACAAAAAAAAAAAAAAAAAGAAAGGAAGGAAGAGAGAAAAATCGTAGAATTTTAAAATGCGTTACTTCCAATCATTATGTTCAGTGTTAGAGTTTTATTTTACTTTCTTTCTTTTTTCTAAATATTTTCATTTACTTATCAAATTTAAAAAACTGAAAAAAAAAAGTTATTCTAAATTTAAAAAAAAAAAAAAAAGCAAAAAAGAATGAAAAAAAACAGAAAAAAGAAAAAAAAAGAGAGAAAGCGAAAAGCGGAAAAAATATAGAAAAACTTTTAATCCTATGATACATTTCGTAAAAATTCTAAATATAGAAGAAAATCATGTAACCTAGAACTTATATACATACACCTATAATATGGCTCCAAAATATACACTTGTGCTCAAAGAGGTTTTATCCGAATCAACTGCTGCAGTGAAATCTTAATATATCCTGCAATTGTATCTCCAACGCCCATTGTTATTATAAGTCCACATAGCACCATAATTGCTCTGTAATTAATACCTAGTCTAATATTAGAGGCTATATTGCCACGTATTGTAACAATTTCCACAAGTACTGCACTACAAATCAGACTGTAGGGTGCTAGAGTCAATCAATATTAACCTTATAGAAACGGTATAGTAGTGCCATTGTGTCACCCGTTTCCAATATTATCACAAAGGTAGTTCTAGCCGAATCTGAATTCCTCATGACTCAGCCGCAATTCCGGTAGCCAATATCAAACTCCAGTCGCATATCTTCAACTTAAACCACTATAAAACTCATTATATCCCATAGCACTATGTTCTATTCCGGTTGCAAACACCATGAAGCATTCACTGTTTGGATTTGCAATATGTGGATGTAGTAGAGCTAATATTTAGAAAAGTGCCAATTTGAGTCCCAAGTGAATTTTCACCAGTATTTCAATAACTAGTTTAAAAAATAATTTTTCCCAGAAAGAAGATAAGTTTCTCTTTCATTTCATCTGATAACATCAGAATTTTTTTTTTTTTTTTCATCAGAAAATATTGTGTTTATACATCAAAAATCAGATCGGTAACGTGTCCCAAGTAGCAAAGCTTAGCATGCAAACAGGTCATGCGCACTTTCTAACTTCCCAAAAAAACGCACTTGCACAAAAAACGATTCTATTTTTACCCCTTTGTTAATATTTTGCTTCATTTTTGTTTTAATCGATTTCTGATTTTCTAGCAGATGCGAAATAAGCGTGTCCCAAGTTCCGCCGTCAGAGTGGTAACAACAACTTCCGATCTATGTTTAGGCTCCCAAAATCATTTCCTGCACCTATACCACGTGATACTGAGTACCTGGTGGAAAGTTTTATCGAATCGTAATTAAAAATTTGCATTTCTGCATCTAAAATTGTAGGTAAAATTTTTTAAAGTGATTTTATAAAATGTGTGTCATTTGAGTCATCAGATCGGTAACACGCTCTAAAATGCGCAGTTTTTATTATTTTAAAAATTATTTTATATATAAGTATAGTTCTTTATTACAAATGAAAAAATCACGTGTTTGATTTTAGTTTAGTGCGATCGATTCGGAAATAAAAAAAAAAAACTTTGTCAGTTTGTCAGATCGGTAACAGTCAGAGCGGTAACATTGAAAAACAGCGAATATGTTACAGAACTAACTCACACGTTTCAGAATTATAAAAAGCAAAAATCATAGGTTTTAGCCATATATATTGAATATTTCTGTTCTTAAAAAAAGAAAAGCAATGAGTTTTAGTACAATTCTCCCTTTGTGGTTTGTATGACCTAACAATAGAAGTTAGTAAAATAAGAAAAATTGACACTGCAGAAATTAAGTTAATTAATTATTATTATTTTAATTTAATTATTTATTTTTTTTTTGGTGCTTCAATAACTTCGCTAAATAACTAGATAATAACTAGCATGCTAAATTTGAATTTCTGATCAAGAAATTAAATTTCCTGCAACTAATTAAAGAAAAGCAAGCAGCAGAGTTGTGTGTTGAAAAAGTTGAAGTTGTGTGTTGTTTTAAAACAAAACAAATGTTTTATTAGCTTGGATTTGGTAATCTCATAATTTATTTTATCTAAAAACCTTATCGCTCATTTTTATTTCCAAGAAATGCTTTTTCATAATGAAATTTGATTTTTTTAGCCTAATATATATATTTTAATATAATTATCTTAATTCTATGTTAAAAATGCAAGGAAATGATATCATATTTAGAGATGTTAACGAAGACTGAAAGCATAAACTCAAATATGTAGCTCATGTTAACATCAGATCTGTAACATTCATCAGATCTGTAACGGCTTAAAAGTGAGTAATCTAAGGAGGGGGTAAATAACTTCCTTGACCTCCCCCCTTTTATTTTCTTGCATTTAGACCCAATTTAGACTTAAAATCCAATATTAGTTTTTTTCTGCAAAAAAAATTTTTTTTCAGAAAACTCCAACTTCAAATTGGCACTTTTCTAAATATTGGCTCAGTAGCATAACAATAACTAGCAGCAGTCTGTGTAAGTTGGTGCTTTAACTTTTTTTATAAGTTAAAAAAAGGGGAAGGGCAAAAACTCGGATATTGTTTATTTTGATATTTATGAACGGATGATAATTTAGTTTAGGTTGAGAAGCTTACACGTAATCTGTTATTTTTTAATTAAGCTCGAAAATTTTTGAATCTCAATAACATTTAGATGTGTGTTCTTTTATGCAAAACAATTTCCTAGCAAAAAAAAAAAAAAAAAAAAATCAAAGTTCAATCTTTTTACCCATGTACTGACAGTTCAGAATTTAATTCAAGATTCAATTGAAAATTGTTCCATTGTTGTTATTTATACCACTCGGCTAAATGAGCCCAGAAAGAAGAAATCTATCTGGTTTAAGGTGAAATAGGTACATCCTCCCTTTTTAAAGCATAATTAAGGTGAAAATCTGTTTTAGTTCAATATACATGCCATATAACTAGTATTTTATTGCTCAGGCAGAAGACACACATTCACACAGGAAAAGGACATGGACAATAGAGAGAGCAAGTACATCAATATCCGAGCCGGCACTCAAACCCGGGACCTCCCCATCCCACTTAGACTTGTCGGATCGCAAGACGAGGTAACCGGAAAAATTGGTTGTAAAACAGTGCAAAACATTCTGCGACAAGGCTTAGCCTGCGATATTATTACCTGCGACAAGCCTTATTCAAAAAAGATTTACAATAAAATTGCAGAAGAGAATAATCGGCGCATTCTACATAAGCAGAACTGTTCTTCTGTTACACCTCATTGAAAATAATTTCGTGAACAATCTCACTAGTAATGCGTTAAGATTTTCTCAAAATTTGAAAAAAAGTTACAACTTGAAAATGTAAAAATGTGTTGCTGTTTTAAGACGATTTGTAAAGAAAGCATGATAAGATAGCAAAAATGTCTGAAAATAGTCGACCTAAATTTATTACAGTTATATAGAGGTAATTAGTGCGAGGTAGAAAGTATTGAAACACATTTTAAAATACCAAAACAGAAAACTTTATAATTCTTTGTTTTTTCGAATGTTTTCTCTCAATAGCTTTGAGCTGCTTCTAAAGTTAAAGATTTGCAAACGAAGTTCCAGTCCTAGCACTTCCATTGCTGTATCAAAAGCAATAGTAATGTATCTTATCTTGTACCGTACTTTCTTGTTAAGAGCAGTTAAGTAGTAGTGCAAGAAGAATATTAATTGGTTTTCATCGATTTAGGCAGTTGGAGATTCGTTTAAACTGTGTCCTTTAAAGGAAAATGCAATCATTTGTATTCAGTTAAAATTTCTCCTCAGATTTCTTAGTACCATTACAACAGAAAGTCAAATTAGTACAGCAAAAAAACTCGCCAAAAATTGAAGTATACGTATTACGATAAAGAGTTAAACATTACTAACAACAAACTTAATATCTTACTCATTAGTGAGTGAAGATAACTTTGTTTATTTTGATAAGTGAAACGAAGTCACTTATAGGCGTTGTTTAAACGCTATCTTTGTCAAATATATTAAGTTATTTGAATACCATTTTCGATCTATTAGTGCTAATTAAAAATTGTATCCTTTATTGCAAAGACTTTTATGGAATGTTCTTGCTGTCAATATTATTCTCATTCATATGGAATTTTTAAAACTGTGTATTTTTTCCAGTGTAGATTTTTAGAGAAATTGACCTTGTTATTAAAAGGGTGGCATTGTACTAATACCTATTTTCAGGGTTTGCTGTCCTTATTCTAGTGAAAAACTTTAAAGCCTGTATTCAGCTTTTACCCACACAAAAGTTAAATACACGCAATAATGTAGAACTCCTTCTCTCATTTAATCAATTCTTTCGCATTGTATTTCTGCCTCACAGATAAAAAATCACGTCCTCTTGTTGTTTGCTAGCTCTAAGATTTTAAATGTTAAAGTACTTTGTCCTGTACTGTGGGTTTCGATGCGAATTTAAGCGATTGAACTCAAAAAAATCCCAAAGAGTTTCTTTTGATTGACCCTAACACAAGTACGTAATCCGTTTAGCCATTGATTAGTAAAATCCAACGCGTCAAATAGTTAATAACCAAGACAAAAAATGATTCTGATAAAACGCCCTCCAATAATAGTCGAGTTAGATGTTTCTAATGTTAAAAAATGAGTGAAAAAAGCCAATTTTCTGTGATAATTAAAGTGTTTATATTGCTTCAAGCGAAAAATAAATGAACTCGTCAAAGGTTCATCGTCCTTTATCAAAGCCATACTATGCATCTAATTTAAAAAATTTTACTGAATCGTTACAATGGCTCTTATTTTATTTTACATTTCATTATCATTTCTAATAGCAGTATTACGAGATAATTACAACAACAAATGCAGGAAATCAACTAAAGAACGGACAAAGGAAATGAACAAAAAAATAATGCATAAAAAAATCATCTTCCCGTAATCTTCGGATCCAAAAGGCCTCTGACCTCCAGAAGTGGTTCTCAAGAGAACTTGCAACAAAAGCGTCAATTATTTATGGCATTAGAAACTATTTTGCATTAAACATTTTATACAAACTTACTGCAATAGGATACTTAATTTTTAATAATAAATTAATTTCCCGTTAGTATGTTCCGTCAACTGCGCGTTTTACATCAGAACCTTCATTTTTATCGGAAACTTCTCTTTCTCGACTCACTATGATTAACGAAAGCAGTCGACATCCACTTGTCATTTTAGTCCACTTTTTGCTGCCGATATTTTTTCACACTGACCGTTCCAAGAATTCTGAGGATGTTTAATGGGTCAGTAAATTCATATATTTTTTTTGAAAGAGCTCTTTTCGAAAATTTCCACTAGTACCCAGAGGAGACTGGCACCACACTTTTAGCTGTTGGTGGGGTTAGAGAAAAAAAAAAAAAAAAACCCAGAACAGTCCAAAAGGCAGCACATGTTTTACAAGAATATGTGAGCAGGACTTTTCTCTTTGACAAGGAGTTTTTTTTTTTTTTAAAATTATGGATTAGTTCCTAATAAGATATCCAAAATTATCTTATTTATTTTACCTTCGTTTCAAAGAAAGAAAAAAAAGGACAAATCATTCACTGAAATTAGCTTTTGTTACGTTGATGATATGCAATAATAATTAAGCAATACAGAAAACACTGCAATAGTTGAAATTATTGAATATTGGTAAGTTGACACCGGGGTGTCAAATTACCGAGGTTCCACTGTATTTTGCACCAAACAGTTCATACAAACTTGCTGCCATAAGATCCTATATTTTTAATAATAAATTAATTTCCCGTTAGTTTGTCCCAGCAGCTACGCATTACATTTTTATCGGAAAGTTCTCCTTCTTGACTCGCCATGATTAACGAAAGCGCGACGCCGGAGTCGTGAGAAGCGCTCCCAAGCGCAAACTTCAACCCATTCAGAAACCACTCCGCGTGTGACATCTTCCCAAGACCCCAGATCACGTAGTTTTAATAGAGTTATGCGTGAAAAATTAATGCCCTTCCACATTCTTAAACATATCAAAAATCGCTCCATGATTCCTCATATTTCCAAGGTGGATGGGTTTAGTGCGTGACAAGAGATCTCCGTGTTAAAAGCTGGAATGGGGGGAGGGGCAGAGAAAAAAAAGGCGTGGCCTAACATATTACTTACCTAGCACAGTCACGCGAGCCGCAGCCCGTATAGGATGATTCTTATGGGTCGGCCCCACCTGTGAAAAGAAAAAGAATGGGAGATCAAGATTCTTTCAATTAGTATTTCTTCAGCTGCAAAAGCTATACATTAGATCTGTTTTAAATTCTGAGTAACTTGAGTGATTAATGGTAAACAGCTAGTTTGATAAGTGGCATGGCATACGCTAGGAATAAATGTGAGGAATAAGTGGGCAACAGTTAAGTTTAATGTTTTGCGCTGTGTATTTTGAGAATCTTTAACTAATTTGGAACTGAAATTCGTATGGAAGTGCTTAATTTATATGTAAGAAAACGTGTTTATTTTTGTTAGTTAAGTAAATTGAGAAACAGTTAGAATAGTATCTATGAGCCACATGCGTAATTTTTAAACATAATTTTTTTCAACTGTAACAAATAATGGTACCTAAGAATAACTTTCACTTAGAGATTTACTGTTTAGAAGTATTATTATGTGCGTTGTGCTTCTGACTGTAATGCTAAACAACACTAAAGGCATTTAAACAAAACGTTTTAAATGCTTTACTTTATAAAAACAATAGTGAATGCAAAAATCGTCAATATTTTTACTTCACACCGCATTAAGTTATGATGATGAACAATCAAAACAGTTGTTCTTGAGTTTAAATGAGTAAAAAAAGTTTGATATTTGTTTTTTTTTTTTTTTCTTTTTTTTAAATCTTGCAACACTTTAATATGTAGTTAGAGTTATCTTAATTGTTTGTGATAATAGTATAACTAAGCGAGTATTAACAGTATGTTTCATAAATTATCATTTAAATTGTAAATTTTGAAGATGTTATAGGGATACAAAAAAGTAAACAAGCATTTTTGTCAAACCTAAAATTTATTATTTGTATTATTATTATTATTGTTTTTAAAATTGATGATAAATTGTTACTGCAATAAGTTTGTGGTATAAAAGCAATTTGATTCAAATTGACGATTAAAGTCGGACTGTTTTTCACTCGATAAATGGTTTCCTATTGAGCATAGCACAGCACATGTTTTTCTATAAGGTACTGGATAAATGAATAGTTAGTATTTCTGCTAATGAGCACAAGCAAAATATTTTAACCCAACGAATAATATAAAAGAAGAGAAGATGTGGATAAAAGCGCACATCTTGTAAGTCGTAAGACAAAACTTTAACGAATATTTAAAATGTTAAACCAACTAAAGTTTAGTAAGTGATTATTAGCATATTTACGAACATTTAATCTTTAAAGGCGGTAATATTGATAAACACTTTTGAAACAATGAAATTTAGAATAAATCCAAAACATGTCTTCAAGAAAATTCTTGTTTTAATAAAACAATTATGTAGTGCGGATATCAAGGCATTATTTTTTTTTTTTTTTTTTTTTGCTTTAGTTGAATATCATCATTTATTAAAGGAAGCGGAAAATTTCCTGACATTCTATTTGAACTATTATAAATTGTTTTTATTCCCGGCCAGTAGTAGAAAATACAATCGCTTTTGCTGAATTTTAACGTCTGTCATTTCTTCTCCTTCATGTTTTTACATTTTTCTTAAACTAACAATATCCCCGAGCGATGCTTAAAACCACTGAGAAATATGGTGCAATAAAAGTTTTGATAAAACTGTCATACTCTAAAGTGCTTCATCCCAGAATAATGCTATAAAACTGAAACTTATAATCCGATTGGGATTTAAGTTAAACACACTGCTAGCATTGCAATTCGAGCAGGAAAAATATCCGACAGCCCAAACATCATTCCTTACTGCGTGTATTCAGGTACTAGTCTAAAACTAAAACTAAAGTGTAATTTAAACTCGTTCATAAATCTCCTTTCAAATTCACTGCTGTTGTTTGCACTATACAGAAACATTGCGCAATGGTGTTTCATATTTTATTCCAATCCTTACTGATATAAAGTGTCAGTGTTAAATTTATGCTACTCCAAAGTAATAACGAAAAATTGTGCCTACAAGTTTTGATTTTGTAATTAAAATGGTGCAGCACAAGTTTATAACAATGTGTTCTTGTATTAACATTTAAATATTGCTAGCATGTTACAGACCATATGTAGTTCAGAAACATATTTTAACGTATATATAAAGGGCACAGGACATTTCCGCCGCAAAATTTATCTTTATCATCCCCCTCATTAGACATTTCCACCGCGTCTGTCCCCGCCGTTTCTGGGCGACAGGACAAATCCGCCAATTGAGCTGGTAGAGTGTAATTTGGCGAAGTTTAAAATTATTTACACTGCATTGTGCTTTTTTTTTTTGGCTTCTTTGGGATTTCCCCCCTAATATACATAGTCTGGGAATAAATTCCGCTTTTTAGATCAGGTCTTTGTCGCCAAATAAAGATGTGTCGCCAAGGATAAAAATTTTTAACCAGTAACCCCTTTCTCACCTATGAAATGGCGCGGCGGATTTGTCCTGTGCCAGTCAGAGGGGGAATAGGTGTCGCGGCGGAAATGTCCCATGCGGGAAAAAAGGGGGATAAAATTTGCGGCGAAAATGTCCTGTTCCGTATTTAAAAAGTCTTTTTAACGAAAATAATTCAAATTAATTACAAGAAGGTAAAACTATTAGGGCTACATTTTTCACCCTTTTCTCTTTTGAATTTCGTCATGTATTTTTAGTGCCACTATTAATTTGTATATTGATTTTTCAATAGTTTAAAACTTTGCTTACTAGTTTTCGTATCGTTATTAAATTTCGTAAATGGTAAAATTTAACAACTTCAGTTTCTAAGTTACGTGGTTTGCAGAGCTGTAATAATTTTTTCGAGTTTCGCCGAAGTTGAAAGTAAAAAAAAAAAAAGTTCCCTAAACAAATGACATAATTTTAACAGAAAAACCTTTGTTCTTTAAAAGCACTATTTTTTTCTTTTAATTTTAACTGTTCAGAAGTACTCATAGCCCGAAGGGCAAATTTTGGAGATTTCGAGTTTTGGCACAACGTCTACTCTCTTTCAAGAAGTGTTATGTGATTCTAAATCGTAAATATATCCCCAGCTAATTCTTTAAGTTTCTTCCAATACTTCAGGAACTCCCAATATAAAGCAATGAAAATTAGTGACATGGGGTGGTAAATTAATAAAAAACACATAAGTGGGAAACAAGTTACATATATAGTAGAGAAGGTGGATTTACCGTCTGATTTTCTTAGGTGAAACCTTCCGTGCATTTACGCATGCGTCAGGTCTTACCAAAATATCTGTAGGAGTGATAGGTGAGATAAAAATACTGGGAAGAATTATTTAGGAAGAAGCATTTTGATCCGTA
Organism: Uloborus plumipes; assembly: GCA_038373865.1. NCBI lineage: Eukaryota > Metazoa > Arthropoda > Arachnida > Araneae > Uloboridae > Uloborus > Uloborus plumipes. The sequence continues at coordinate 107,084 of JAXGGA010000447.1, read as the reverse complement.
TCAAACAACGTAGAGCGATGCTAATTTTAAATACATAGTTTAGTTGAATTTTTCAAAAGGATAGCCAATGCAAGTTTTAAATTGAAAACTTCGGAAAGTTCCCACTCACAACCCATCACCCCTTTTTAAGTGGAATGGTTCGCTAGTGATAGGCGCGGTTGTCAAAGACTAACAGTATGATATTCCAATAATCCTGTCGAAGCGTGCAAAAATAAGGAAATGCTGTAAAAAAATAAGATAGTATCTAATTGTTTAAAATTCAAAAGGGAGAAAATTACATTAAAAAAAATTTAAACGCGCTAGTGGATTATGAATAACATTTTTGATAAGAAAATAAAGAGTGGTATATGACGCAACTTACGAACGTCATGTAATTTATGTATTTGAATGTGCGGGGGGTGGGGAGATGTGCCGGAGCACAATTAACTGAGAAAGACCAAAAATATTTCTAAGGTTGTCAAAAATTATTTGGAAAAAACCAACGCGATTGTTATATTTTATCATTTTTTGCCACATAATTTGTAAAGAACCGCTATGTATTAAAAAAAAAATATGTAACGTAAAGAGCATTATTTTTATCTGTCTGTGATAAATTCTCTGGAGAGTAATAATAAAGCTTGATATATTGTTTATTATAAGAATTAAGTTCAAGGAGTTGAAAACAGCTGAAATAAATATTGGGCATGAATCCTTGTTTGTAAATAAAAAAGACTTGAATGAAAAACATACAACTTTGAAGAAAAGGAATGCTTTAAATCAGGGGTAGCCAACCTTTTTGGAAAGCGTGCCTTTTTCTGGAGAAAAAAAGTTCTGCGTGCCAGTTTTATTGCTTTTAACACACTGAAAAAAATTTTAAAACTGGGGCTAGGGGTGGGGAACCTCATGATTTATGGGCGCATTGATTTTTTTCCAATATAATTTTTTTTTCCTGTGTAAATATGAGTGGTGGAGAAGCTGAGTATTTGAAAAGCTCGTCGATTTAAAGCTCCAGCAGAATACGAACACTAGTTCGTAGAAAGCACACTACAAGGTCAGTAATAGAGAACATGTTTAAGTCCTTGGCAGAAAGAGCATCGTGATGGATAATTTGACCAATTTTTTTCTCCCCACCTCCCAACCCCCACTCTGGATCCGCACCTGCATTCAAAGTGTCTTTGCAAGCAATATCTTCCCTTTTTTTTTATTTCCAACACAGCATGGTCAAAGGCAACTATCTTTCATCAAAGTAAGAAACAAATTACACAATGCAAAACGCAGAGTTAAAAGTTGCTAGATATAAGTGCTCTAAATTCTCATCAAAAATATAAAGAACCGCGAAGCATTGGGCACTTAAGAAGGCATTCAACAACCATAACTTCAGTGCCACTGTAGAGCGGGCAAAAGGGGCTGCTTTAGAAGATATTTGATACGATTGAAAAGAGTGGCGAGGCAATCATGTCCGTCACTAGTTGTAAATGCCCCAGCAGATCGATATCTTGAGCGTTTGAATAACCGAGGAATAAGAAGGTGCTATGACTCATTTTTGGCCAGTTCTTTAGGTTCAATCAAGATGTTAAAAAAGCTGTAGTTTGTTTGATAGACTACTAAGCCGCAGACAGAGTGCACTACATGGAGGAGAGTCCATTACTGCCTCGTGAAAATAATATCTAATTTCGCCCAATTTGTTCTCGTAATTTAAGTTCTTTAAAATGTCATCTTTTGTAGTTGAAACAATTTGTGCAAATCAAGAAGTCCTCCTGCAATGTCGAAGTTATCATTCTTGCAACACACAAATATACTTCGCTAGCAATATTGTAGCTCAGAAAATTTATGTGCCAGCCTCCTTGCTCTGATCATCTATGCTGCACATGACTATATTTTTTGGATAAAGCTTTTACATTTACCGTATTTTTGACCGACAGTGTATTAATCATTATGTTCATTACTAAAATTAAATTATCAGTAATATTTATAAAGTTTTCTGAAAGAGTAAGTAGGATTTGTAAAGCTCCTGAAAACGAAATTATTTTTTCAATTTTTTAAAATTTTCAATGAGTCTCTGCGTGTCACTTTGAATACCCCCGCCGTGCCACCCTGTGGCACGCGTGCCGCGGGTTGGCGCCACCACTGCTTTAAATCATCACAAAAATAATTGTACCAAAAGGGTTTCTTGAATTATTTGAAATTACCTGATAATGGCATAAAGCTGGACCTTTCAATTTCAAAACAGTTATGATCTAATCCTTTTATTTGCTTCTTTCTGTCTTTTTGAGGGAATGCAAAGTTGTAACAAATGTACAAACACATCTCACAAACTTAAATTACAGCTGTCGTTTCCATCATTATACCATTACAGTTCGCACTTTCCATTCTCATTTGATCCAAGCAAAATGAATCTTGCATGACTCGAGCCCATTAAGTACTATCAGTGAGTGCTTTATTATTCATAGAGATACATAAATACAGACTTTGTTTCGAGTTTCAGGTGTTAAAAGCTAGAAAAATCTGAAACGTTTTCGCTCAAAGTAGGATTCATTTAACGCTTAACGTACTTCTAACTTATTCTCTCAGTTTCAAAGTATCACTCTTATTCCTTTCAACTGTAGAGTTTTGAAAGAAGATTACTGGATCAGTGGTGCATTTAAAACGGCTCAGGTATCATGACATTGACTTTTTTTCCGTCCTAAAAATTTAATTTTTAAGTGTATTATTTTGTCGAACGGTGAAAAAAGGTTCATAAATAAGGTATGCAATTTATAAAATGTGTATTCGCTATAGATTTTGCTATGTTCTATTTATGATGTCTGTAAGAGTTTCAACGCATTTTTCAATGGATATCCCAATTGATCTAACGTAACTATGTTTTCAAAAGCATAACTTTTCCTATTTCAAAATATTGATAACTTAAACACGTTATTTTGCTTCCATTGACTTTTAACTGAATTATTCGTGACAACAGTAAATACTCCACTTATTGTTACACTACAGCGATTACATGTAAAAGTAATTTAAATGTAATCTTGTTTTTTCTTGAATATCTTGCTAGATTAAAATATATGTTGAATCACCTCACCTCAATGTCCTACTTTTCTTTGTGTGACCTTTTTTGTTGGTTACGAATACGTGAGAGACATGGTTACTTCTCTTGTTTTTTTTTTCGACTAATGATATCAGTGAAATATCCATAGTAAAAAGACAGTGAAAGCATTAAAATTTTGAAAATGAAAATATATGACTTTTTTTTTATTTTTGCAAGTTACTTATTTAGTTATATCCATTAATGATCGAAAGTAAAACCCATCACACAAAGTGTAATTATTTTCCCTTTGGAGCTTTATGCTTTAGGATATTACTTCAAAGAATAAATTAATGAAAGCTTATGTTAACATTAGCAATGTTAATAATAACAAGAACAAAATAAAAAAAAAAAAAAAAAACAATGAAATAAACAACGAGATAAAAAATATTAGATATGTTAAAAGTTAAAGCCTTTATAAGCAGATGTATTTGTAAATGGATGATTCTCATGTCTTGGTATCAAGGTTGCAAATTACACTGCTCGACATTGAAAATGCAACACCAAGAAGCAATGGTCAGAAATTCATGCAAATTTTACCGTAGACGCACGTCACTGAGTTATGCAAATGATATGAAATGCGCAGCTCTCCGACGCACGTGAAGTAAGATATAAGAGAATGAAGTTGAAAAGTGCGATATGTTCATGTTGGTTTTCTGCCAGACTAATTATCGGAGAAATTTGGTTTTTGTCTCGAAGGATACGTGTGATAGGAGGAAATGCCACGCCGTCCTCAACGAAGACACTTCCAGCATATAGACGACTTTACAAGGCGTATGGTGATCGGACTGAGAAGGGGAGGTTGGTCCATACGTCAAATTGCAGCTGATACCCACATGGATGCAAGCACTGTGCATCGGCTGTGTTGGAGATGGTTGGAAAGAGGAAATGTAGCTACATTGAGGGGTGCAGGTGCAGCCAGAGTGACGTCAGACCGCTTGGATCGACGGATTCACCGACAAGCTGTGGCGGATCCGCAAGTCACTTGTACGTCGATTCTGCAGCACGTGCAAGGTACCCTGGATGTTCCTGTGTCGACCAGAACTATTTCCCGTCGACTGGTTGCACGTGGCCTGCAATCACGGCGCCCGCTAAGAAGACTGCCATTGACCTCACAGCACAGACTCCAACGTTTGGAATGGTGCCGAACCAGAGTGACGTGGATGGCAGAATGGCAAACCGGAGTGTTCTCAGATGAATCCCGCTTCTGTTTGTCCAGCGATAGTCATCGCATACGTGTGTGGCGTCGACGTGGAGAAAGATCGAATCCGGCAGTAACTGTGGAACGCCCCACAGCGCGACAACGTGGCATAATGGTTTGGAGCGCTATTGCATACAGTTCCGTATCACCTCTAGTTCGTATTCGGGGCACTATGACGGCCCAACGATATGTAGATAATGTACTGCGGCCGGTGGCAATCCCCTACCTTCAGGGTCTGCCAAATGCAATTTTTCAACAGGATAACGCCCGGCCTCACAGTGCTCGAATCAGCCAAGATGCTCTATGAGGTGTACAGATGCTTTCCTGGCCACCATACTCTCCTGACTTGTCACCAATCGAACATGTGTGGGACGTGATTGGACGCCGTTTGCAGAACCTGTCACTGCCTCGTTCAGAGGACGAACTGTGGCAAATGGTTGAATGGGAATGGAGTGCCATCCCTCAGGACACCATCCGCAGGCTTATTGACTCCATGCCTAGACGTGTTTCTTCGTGCATCGCTGTCCGCGGTGATCCTACTTCTTACTGAGCCGACGCCGCCGCCGTCCTTGCTCTAAATTTTGCTTATTTATTTTGAAATAAATATCACTTATTGTTCCATGCTGTCTCTGTCTTCTTACCAAATTTCATCAATTTCTGACCACTCCTTCTTGGTGTTGCATTTTCAATGTCGAGCAGTGTATGTTTACATGGTTTAACAAGCTGAAGAAGTTTATAATTATTTGTAAAAAAAAATATTATTATTAGATGCTGCATTTTCTCTTTACCTAATACTTTGTTTTTTGACGAGTAGGCGCTTTGAAAGTAAAGCTGATCAGCAGGAAGAGATGGATCAAATTAACAAAAAAATCTTTGTAGGAAACACCTTAAGCCTCAAAAAGATCTGTGGACGAAGGGAACAAAGGCACGACGGAAGATTGGAAGATCTGTTGAGGCAATAAGTTAAAACCCTGTTTCAAAATCTTCAGACATTTCGATTCAATATTTAGTTTTAGTAATGCTGTAAAAATTGGTTGTATTTAATAATCACTGCTCTTTATATACATCGTGAACATACGTAGGGCTTATACAGACCGCGAAGATTACGTGTAAATTGCTGCGAAATGGGTTCAACGAAAATATGTTGTGAGTTTTCACCAATTTCTGGTGAGAAGTCAGGTGGTTTAAAATCAGGAAAATACGATTTTGAGGAGAGTACTTTGAATCAATTGAACCTTCCATCATTCTCTCTATCCCTTCTGTACAAAAGCTTTAAAATGAAGTTTTTTTTAGAGAGAAAAATAACAATTTTTAAGTCGAAAAAATGCAATTGTTAGTAGAATAAGATTTTCGTCTGATACAGTATGATCCCTCATTGACGATTAACACCCGCAAGTGACGTCACATGAATAGGGTCATTACGAAGAAAAAGAGAGGGGGCTTTGATGTAACTGATGTTGAGATTAGGCGGATAAAGCCCAATGTCGGCACGTGTGGTTTTTGTAATTAATTGCCTTGATAAAGAAAGCTTATGCACGGTCAACGAGTGTCCTATATTCATATTCTTCATTCTAACTTCTGTTTCTCTCGTTAAATTCTACAATTCGCCACCAATTTTCAAATTAAATCTGGAATATGCATTTATTTATGTATATATATATATATATATATATATATATATATATATATATATATATATATATATATATATTTTTACCTGACTTGTTATCCAGGACGAGAACTTACCTCATTTTCTAGGAACATATTTTTCTACTTAACCAAATAAGTTTTCGAACAAACTATCTCTTATTATGCTACTTTAGGACCTGCTTTGAAACGGAAATATTTTTAACTACGTTTTTCTTTAAAATTTTTTTTTTGGCAGATGGAAATATGTTAGCACTTCCGTTTTGGACAAATATTGCTATGGCAAAAAAAGGAAATAACGTGTACGAAACTTAACCCTCTAAAATCTTTAATATAATAGTTGTTTTATTATAATAATTGTACTAACCATAAGCGCTAAAATGCTAACCGAAATAATAACAATATCTCTACATTCGCACTAGAGTGAGGTTAACAATCACAGATATCCCCTCCACCCCCCTAGGAAATCAAAAAGAGAACCATTATTTTCTATTTACTCTTTTTTTTAACTAACTCCCCACTAAATGTTTAACCGCTTCAATTACATTTATTTTTTTTAAAAATTGCAAAAAAAAAAAAATAAATAATAATAATAATAATAAAATAAAAACAATAAAAAAAACGACATTTTTTTAATTTGATTTTAAATGCAAGGAAATGAAACAAACAAAATATGTAGGTTTTAAGTTGAATTTTTATTTTTTTATATTTGTAAAATCTTTTAGTTTCACCCGATTTTTCTCGGGATAATAATTACATGCAACTCATACGAGCCCGAGATAACTCGGGGTAATCAGGAAAGCGGTTAATCAAAAGTTACAAAAACACTTCCAAGTTATACACTTATTACTTTTTGAGATAAAGTTTAGTCTATGATTTTCGTCACCATAAAAGCTGTTGGATGGAAATATGTTTGCACTCATGTTTTGGAAAATATTGCTATTGGAAAAAAAAAAGTCTCCCTCTATACTAAATTAAGAATCTTGAAAGAAATATTATGTGGTTGGAAAATTCAACTGATAAATAATGTTCAAATGTGCAAGATTTTTTTTTTTGTCCTGTTTGTTAGAGAATTTAGGTGGACTTGTCGCTTAAAATTGAAATAAAAACGAAAGCAATCTCTAACAAATAAAAAAAAAAAAGTCCCCAAGAGTCCGAAGTAAGTATATACCAACTGTAGGTATTACAGAGTGTTCTGGGGATAGAAGACCAGAAAAAGAAATAAACAATGAACTCTATTTGTTTCAAGTAGTGCTGCGACATCGATGACGATGTTTTGAAAACATCGATGTTTCTGTAAAAACTTCGATGCTTTTACAATCGATGTTTCACGTTTTAACTTTTTCAAGCATCGATGATAAGAGTTCGATGTTTTTTTTCGATGTCGATATTTTGTATTTCAGTAAAAATGGTATCTAAAGATGTGCTATAGTTATATTTATTGAAACTCATTTATGCATATCGTTAATCGGAAGTTGCTTAATTACCCTTTAAAAAAGTTTCCCATGACTATTTTTGATGTTTTGCGCTCAATATTTTTTAAACATCTCTGTTTTGTTCTCAATGTTTTTTTTTTTTATTTATTTTAAATGTCAGATGTTTTACATTTCCGCAGAACAAAAATACCCCCCCTCCCCCACAAAAAAAAAAAAAAAAAAAGTTGCAGCGTTAATCAGTCTGTAATATCTACACTAAAGGGGAACGTTTTCTATGATTACCATCGATGTCTTACGGTGGATATGTCTTCGGGACACAAAGGAAAACGCGATATATCCTATTAAGAGATATAACGAGACTCGATGTAACGAGGGGTTATTGTTTCGAAACACACATCGATGTTTTATGATGTTATAATTTCTAGCATCGATGTTTTGTCATCAATGTCGCAACCCTAATTTCAAGTGTATACATAATCTTTAAATAGTTTCCTTAGCAAAAAAATGAACCACCTTAAAATGTGTCAACTAGTTAAAAATAGCATAAATAACAATATTCGTACCTGACACTGATATTCTCCTTCATCGTCTAACTGTACTCCTTTTAAACGCAAATTATAAACGCCTCTTCTTTCGTCAACAATCATGCTGTAGCGAGGATAGCCTGGAATGTCCGGGTCAAAACCTTAAAAAAATTACATTATATAATTGGAAATTTTTTTAAAGACAATTTAAAATAATGGCATAATATTTGACATTCAAAAGTAGCAGTAAATGTCACACTGCAAAAAAAATGAATTCTTGCTTTCACAGTATAATACAGCTAATTTTATAGTAATAAGCTAAAAATTTCTAATTTTGCGGTAGGAAACTGTAAAATGTCTAATTTTATAGTACTGATCAGTAAAATGTCTAATTTTATAGTACTAAACTATAAAACTGCTCGATTTACAGTAATATACAGCAAACTTGCTAATTTTAGTTGATTACCGTGCATGTTACAATTTAAAACTGGAACCACTGCTGCCATTATTATATTACCATTTTTTCAGTACAATGTGGCTAATTTTTTCTAAATAAACTGTAAAATGTCTAACTTTACAGTAAGAAACTGTAAAACTGCTAGTTTTAGAGTTTAATACTGCGCCTTTTAGTTTTAAATTGGAACAGCATTATACTGTAAAAACAACAGTTCATTTTTTGCAGTGCAGTACTGAGCAAGTTGACAGTGTTAACCTCCCATCCTTCAGAATTATCCTTCAGAATATCTCCAGATATTTTCTCCGAGTAGTGATTACAAAAGATATCTCAGTGCAAATGTTGATGTCAAACAAATAGGTGAATTGCAGCAAAAATTACAGTACGAATTATATTTCTTTAAAAATTTGAACACGTTTAGCACATCTTTTAAGCACAAATACATGTTCTTTTTTTTAAAACACTCCGGAGCACATTTCGGTGTAATTTTCAAAATACTTCTGAGAAAACTTATTTCAACAGTTTGTTAGCACTTTTGGGAACACATATAAGACTACTTTTTGGACACTCCCACATGCCTTTTTAAAACACATTTTCCCCGAGCACTTTCACAAAAATTATGGAACACTCCCTCAATTAAATAAAGTTTTTTCTGTGACTTTTACAGTAATGTCATAGTGCAATGTCCCCAACTGCAGAGCAGTGGACAGGCTTCCACTACGAAAGGCTATCCTTTCTGTGGAATTCGCACCAACCGCCCCAGACAGCAAGTGTCGACCAAATATATTTCACTTTTCGTAAATCATTGCCTCATGTGGCGCAGTCGGCATTTGAATAAAATATTGGAACATATTTATCTTCTTCGGACAGACTCCTTTTCATTCTGCCTCCATTCTCGTCAACAACAAAAAAAGAAAGTCACCTAAAACGCTGCAAATTCCAGAAAATTACTTAATTTTTTTTCAGAGAAAAAAATGTGCCTTGTAATTGTCTTGAACATATTTTTAAACAGTTAAAAGTTTAAATAAAAATTATCATAAACATACATGTTTTGAATAAGTTAGAACTATATCATCGATTAAAATGACCCGTTTATCAATAAAAAATAAATAATTGAACAAAACGAGTAATATGACATTTAATTTCTAAAGAGTTTGAGAAACTAAAAAGTTCGTAAGGTCGTTAAATTTCGATTGGCAACATAACGTCATTTATTTCAAATATTATAAATACTTTAATGCACGTTTAAAACAGTATTTTTCCCATCATTTTTCGTTTAAAGTCATTAATGACTTTATTAAAGAGCGATATACTACACCAGATAATGAAGCCATTAGCCCATTACGCTAAGTAATCCTTCATTTAGTTGAAACAATTTTTGAAAACAGTAATGCAGCTACTTTTTGACATTTTTAAGGCTATTTTCAGAGAAAAATGTTCTACTATGCGTCAAAAGTCATAGCTTTTAGATCCTGACTGATAATTTTTTTTATTTTCGTGCATGTATAATGATGGCTACTGTTTGCTTATTAAGGTTATGAGATTTCCGAGATTAAGTAGAAAGGATGGCAAAGATAGTGTATGAAATATTACCCGCAAAGGGTGCTTTAAATGACTGTATTATTCGAGAAAAACGTGACAATCATAACATCTTTGTGTGTAGGATGTGACGCTGTTTAAAATTTATTGGTTTCGGTAAATTCTCCTAATATAACTTTTTTTTCGCATTCTGAATAAATGTTGGATTCTTTGAATGAAAAACATATTGTACTTCAAAATAGCGAAACAAATAGGTGAATTGCAGCAAAAACTACAGTACGAATTATATTTCTTTAAAAATTTGAACACGTTTAGCACATCTTTTAAGCACAAATACATGTTCTTTTTTTTTAAAACACTCCGGAGCACATTTCGGTGTAATTTTCAAAATACTTCTGAGAAAACTTATTTCAACAGTTTGTTAGCACTTTTGGGAACACATATAAGACTACTTTTTGGACACTCCCACATGCCTTTTTAAAACACATTTTCCCCGAGCACTTTCACAAAAATTATGGAACACTCCCTCAATTAAATAAAGTCTTTTCTGTGACTTTTACAGTAATGTCATAGTGCAATGTCCCCAACTGCAGAGCAGTGGACAGGCTTCCACTACGAAAGGCTATCCTTTTTGTGGAATTCGCACCAACCGCCCCAGATAGCAAGTGCCGACCAAATATATTTCACTTTTCGTAAATCATTGCCTCATGTGGCGCAGTCGGCATTTGAATAAAATATTGGAACATATTTATCTTCTCCGGACGGACTCCTTTCCATTCTGCCTCCATTCTCGTCAACAACAAAAAAAGAAAGTCACCGAAAACGCTGCAAATTCCAGAAAATTACTTAATTTTTTTCAGAGAAAAAAATGTGTCTTGTAATTGTCTTTAACATATTTTTAAACAGTTAAAAGTTTAAATAAAAATTATCATAAAAACATGTTTTGAATAAGTTAGAACTATATCATCGATTTAAATGAACCGTTTATCAAGTAAAAAGAAATAATTATTAAAAAAAAAAAGAGTAAAATGACATTTAATTTCCAAAGAGTTTGAGAAACTAAAAAGGTCGTAAGGTCGTTAAATTTCGATTGGCAACGTAACGTCATTTACTTCAAATATTATAAATACTTTAATGCACGTTAAGAACAGTATTTTTCCCATCATTTTTCGTTTAAAGTCATTAATGACTTTATTAAAGAGCGATATACCACACCAGATAATGAAGCCATTAGCCCATTACGCTAAGTAATCCTTCATTTAGTTGAAACAATTTTTGAAAACAGTAATGCAGCTACTTTTTGACATTTTTAAGGCTATTTTCAGAGAAAAATGTTCTACTATGCGTCAAAAGTCATAGCTTTTAGATCCTGACTGATAATTTTCTTATTTTCGTGCATGTATAATGATGGCTACTGTTTGCTTATTAAGGTTATGAGATTTCCGAGATTAAGTAGAAAGGATGGCAAAGATAGTGTATGAAATATTACCCGCAAAGGGTGCTTTAAATGACTGTATTATTCGAGAAAAACGTGACAATCATAACATCTTTGTGTGTAGGATGTGACGCTGTTTAAAATTTATTGGTTTCGGTAAATTCTCCTAATATACCTTTTTTTTCGCATTCTGAATAAATGTTTGATTCTTTGAATGAAAAACATATTGTACTTCAAAATAGCGAAGTTTTGCTGTTTTCAGATTTATGCGGCAATTTTGCTGATTTTCACACAAGTGTTTTTTTTTTTTTTCGATCTACATTTAAATGAGTACAGTGTGCCAAAAATCGTTATTCATAGAGTAAGGACTGTCTACGAACGTGTTGACAATTTTGACGCCTTGCAAAAATAAATTGTTTTTTGTTTTACAGTATAATACTGAAAGCAGAGGTTTCAGTTTAAAACTGTAAAAGCGCAGTAATAATCTGTAAAACTATCTATGTTACATTTTATCACCATAAAATTATCTGTATTATGCCATAAAAATAACAATGTAAAATCATCAGAAGTTTCCGTTTAAAAGTGTAAAATGCACAGTAATAAATTGTATATTTAGCAATTTTACAGTTCATTACTGTAAACTAGCAGTTTTACAGTTTACTACTGTAAAATTAGCAATTTTTCCAGTTTATTGCTGTAAAATTACTATAAAATTAGCTGTATTATACTGTAGAAACAACATTTTTTACAGCGTAGAAAAGTATTCCAGAAATTAATCTAACAAACAAATAAGCTATTAATTTGAAGTATGTAAATTCAATCATATTTTCAGAAAAATATCGTTGATAAAATGCAGAAGCTATTTTATTTTCTCATTTCTGATACAAACGCAATCCATGCAAGTATATATGAAGTAAAACAATATTTCTTGTAAACTATATGCTTTTTTATAAACTAGAAAAGTAAACCATTATTTTTCCATTACAGTGAGTTTATTTTGTTTTACTGATAACAATGTCGGATTTAACTAGAGCTTCAATTGTATAGTTTAGTCATAGAACTAGTTCGCGTTCCATTGTGCTGAATATCATTTTGAAGCTTCACCGTTCACAATGAATTGCTTAATAAGCTTTCTATATTTAATACAACACAAGAGCCGCAAATATAGGAGAAATGATGATAAAGTCCCTGAACATTACATTCTGCACTGTTGATTCCATCAATTTAAAGAGTGTTTAATTATTTAAATAGTCCTTTATGTTCACCTTAACTTCCCTGGAATGATAATTAAATTGTACTTGGTACTAAATGAAGGCACTCTACTGCAATCTGCGAATGATAACTTTTGATTATCAACCTCCAATAGTTGTTAAACTCTGGTTCTCGCTTATCACCGTTGGTACAGAACTTTTAACTGTGGCAAGTACATAAAACACCATGGGTAGGCATTTTTAAAAAGCTTAGACAAGCAGCATTGGTGCAATGGTTTGGAAAATGATTTTTTTCAGTTGTATAAATGAAATATAAAATTAAGTGGTAGGACAACTTGTGTATTTATTTTGAGTAAGACTGAAATGTGTGTTTGCATCAAAGGATAAGTTGGGCATACTGGAATTCCATTTATAATGTATGTAGTTCTTTTCTTATCGAAACAGTAATCATATTTTTATTGTTGTTTTAGATTTGAATAAATTACTAAGGTATCAGTTTTCCGATTTGTACATCAGTCATAATGCATTAATAAAATTTAACAAGTAAATAATATATACATTCCGAATTTGTCCAAAAGAGTAATCTTGATAGATATTACTGCACAGTGTATATCAGAAAAAAATATTAAATGTGCTTTTTCAGAACAGTAAACAAATGTATTTCGTTTTTCAATAATTATTTTGAACAATTCGTTATGCACATCAATGTACAAAATAATTGATTTAGAAAATATAAGGGACGACAAGTAGCAAATTTATTCTTGACTACTGGAAAATGTATTCTTTTATAACACACATTACGTTATGTTTTTTAGCCCACTATATCAGCAAAAATAAATGCGTAATAGTTTTCATTCATATTTATTTAGTTTGATAGTTAGTTTTTACAAACATTACTTTGAAAAATATATTGTATGTATGCTTTTGTTCACTGAATTCACTTAGATCAAATAACGTTTAAGGCTTTATATCCTGGGCAAATATTTACTTTACTCGATTTCTATCGTATTTACCTTTTTGATGATGATATCTATTGCAAACAGATGCAAAAAACACGTTAATAGTATCCAGCTGAAATTCTTTTCCTCTATGCTGATTGAATATTGCTCTCAGGAAAAAACACATAAACAAACCCTTCGGTAACGAACGCTTTTGTCATATCCAATATCCCACATCAATTTTCCAGTCCATTTTCGTCCCCCATCCATACCTAGACTTAATAAAAAGGAAATTCCCTCTGCACAAAAGAGATAGCTAGCACTCGTGTTTGATACAGAATCCCTTGTAATATTTACGCCTCATCACAGTCTTTTCTTCGCAGCACATTGTCTGGACAGCTCGCCAGGCTGTGCCGTGCAATTGGCTGCGAGGGCCCTACAGATGATTAAGGAGGCACAGAGCGCGGCGGCCCTCTCTTCCAAGCGCGAAGCACTTCAGCTGTCATTGTGTCACTGGATGGACTGGCCTCTTTGCTTTTTGCCTTTTCCTTATTTTCCTGTTGTGTCTTCTTCATGGGAGTAGGAGAAATACAGCTGGCTCTATTCATTGGGACGTTATTTCTTTTGCTGGTGTGTTTTTCTCCTTTTAAGAACATAATCAAGTAGAAAAAAAGTTCGTATAATGAAGTTGTGAAATATATTTTTTATTCAATTAAAAGATCGGATGTTTTAATGTGATGAAATAAATGCTGAAAGAACAAAGATTTATTTATTTGTATTTATTTAGAAATTTTCCTTCTGTTTTTGCAAACATGTTTTTCACGTAGAAAAAAATGTATAAAGTTGTGAAATATATTTTTTATTAAATTAAAAGATCGGATGCCTATATTTCTATTAATCTGATGACATAAATGCTAAAATAACAAATTATGTATATATTTGTATTAATTTAGATATTTTCTTTCTATTTTTGCAAACTTGTTTTTCCTCTTTTAAGAAATTAATTACGTTGAAAAAAAAAAATCCGTGCAAAGTTGGGAAGTATATTTCTCCTTCAATTAGAAGATCAGAAGACACAATTTATTTTTATATGTTAAGGTAAATGCTGAAAGAGCAAAACATTTATTCATTGTTATTAGGACAATATTTTGTGGCAGCATGTAACATTTAAAGAACATTACAGGGTGACAAGAAATAACTTGGGCACACATCGTACATTATAACTTTAGTACTAATGAAAATATAGCAACCAAACTTCAAAATAAGTGTGAATACATTATGTTGTCTAATATATTTAAACGTGTTTTAAAGTGGCCACATTTAGCATTGGTACAGAGCTTCAGACGTGTCACAAAATTTTCGGCTACAGGCCGCAACTCATTTATCGATAGTTTATCCTTTTCCTTCCATAATGATTTTTGTAGGGATGCCAAAGTTTTATGAGGTTTTTTACACACCCTTGCCTCCAATATGGACCTAAAAGAATAATTCATCGGGTTCAAATCTGGGGAATACGGGGGCCATTCATAAGCTCCAATGAAGTTCGGAAAATGTGTCTTTCATCAATCTTGAGTGTTTAGCTATGTATGCAGGTACAAAATCCTGTTGGAAGGTTCATCATTTTTATCATTTGATCGACAAAACGAAAAAAGTGTTTTTTTTTTTCCCACCAGCTTATATTCCACTTCAAACCATTGCAGATGGTGCCGCCAACACATCAAGAAGCTCCAGGTGCTTCTGCTGACCAAACTCTATCATTATGGTTATTTTGAGCTTGTTCATTCGAGAACAATTTCTCATCTGTGATGACAAGTGTTTGCCATCGATCATCTGCAGCCCATTTTAACAGTTATCATCTTTTTTAAATTCTTGCGCGTTTGTTTTTGGCTGTTAGCTTTTGAGCCTCGTTCATTTTGTAAGGGAGAGGAGTAAGTTCAACTCCATCAACCGAGTCATCCATCAAACGAGTGGTTTCTCTACTGATCTTCAGCCCTCCAGCAACCTTTCTCATTGAAATCATAGGATTTCGTTAAATTCACTTTTTGATCAATTTCCGGTAATGCGCTAACTATGCGCTTTTTCCTTTTTCTGACTTGTCACCATCGTGTCCGCTTTTTTTTAACCTCTTAATTGTATAGGAAATCGTCTGTTTAGCCACTTTAATCGCTGAACAATTTTACATATTTTCATTTCTTACTTATGTAATTCACATATGGCAGATCGTTTGTGAGCTATAATAATTATCCCAACTAACTTACTTACACCTATTTAGTAGTTTCTTAGGATCGATTTCCTATCACAATATCATTACAAATTTAGTGGTATTTTTAGATATTTGGCTTGAAACTTCATCCAAGTTATTTCTTGTCACCCTGTATAAGAAAGAAAAAAAATTCCGTATGAAGTTGTGTGATTTTTTTTTTCATTCAATTAGAAGATCGGATGCCTATATATTGCTCATATATTGAGATAAATGCTATAAGTAAAAACATTCATTTATTTGTGTTCATTGGGGCATTATTTTTTGATGAAATGAATCCCCCCTTTTAAGAACATAATCATGAGGTGGGAAAATCAGGATAAAGTTTTGAAGTATATTTCTTATTCAATTAGAGAAGATATGGGATAATATTTCGTCTTATATGTTCAGGCAAATGCTAAAAGAACAAAATATGTATTTATTGGTATTCGTTAGGATAATATTTTATAATGTGGTTTTTTTTCCTCTCTCTAGAAGCACATAATCAGGAGGAAAAAACTTTCCGTATAAAGCTGTGAAATATATTTTTATTCAATTGAAAAATTGGATGTCAATATTTCTTTTATATATATTGAGATAAATACTAAAACTGCAAGATAGTTATTCAATTGCGTTCATTGAGAAGCTATTTTTTGTTGATATGTGTTTCTTCTTTTATTAATATAATCATGTGAGGAAAAAACCGCATAAAGTTGTAGACTATATTCCTTATTCAATTTTAAGATCGGAAGGTAATATTTTGCTTTATATGTTAAGGTAAAGGCAAAAAAGACAAAATATTTATTTCTTTTCATTGTGACATTAATTTTCACTGATGAGGTTTTTTTTTCCTTTTAAGACGTATTCAAGTATAAAACAGCTCTTGTATTTAGTTGTAAAATTTATTTTTTATTTAACTAGAAGACTGGATGCATATAGAGTAGATTGGGAAAGACGCCGTAGTTTTTAACTTTATTTTATGCAAAATTAGACATCGGTTTTATTTTTAAAAATTCAATTTATCCCCAAATTATATACTTCTGTGATTGGTAAAAAAATAAGTTTCGCTTTTAAACACATTTTTTTACTACCGAAAATTAATGATTACAAAACCCTTCCATTTTGTCATCTTCCCCAACGGTTGGAGAATATGCCGTTAGTGCAATTTCAGTAGGAGAAGATGCCGTACACGAAATTTTGCGGCAACTGCTGTACACAATGTATTTAATCAAATCACATTTTTTTCGACGGCTCGGTGTAATTTTCTAGGTCTACATTTCGAGTAGGACTACTGTTTTCTCTAGGGAGTGTCAAAGAACGACGGCATCTTCCCCAAACGAAAGTACGGCGTCTTTGCCAAAGGCCTTTAACACTATTTCAGGCACTCATCATGATAAAAATGACAAAGCACTAAAAATCAATCCTTAATGCTGTTGAAAATCCATTTTATGTACACTTTCAATGTACATGTTCCTTCATTCTAACTGAGTGGTTAGCTGTTGTCGTTGATGCTTGTGGGCGCTACGTATGATACGGCATCTTCCCCAAGTCAGCGTCTTTACCAAATTACCCTAGTCATTTTTATGTGCTAACAAAACAGATTTTGCTTGAACTTTTTTAAACAATCCATTTTCACAAATGAGACATTTTTATAGATATATTAGCCCTTTCTAACGTTAAACTGTTACAGTTAACCTGGTAGGCCTTGCAAAGTTATCTCCCAGGTATATATATTCGAATATAAGAAGCCCTTATGCAACATAAAAAGAAGTAGTATCGTCTAATTTCTCGTGATTAAAAGATAACAGTATGTACGTGTGCGGGCGTTTATATACGGTCACACAAATTGTTAAAAAACCTATTCATGCTTTGATTTTTTAAATAGTATCACGCGAAAACGAATTAAAAAAATAGAAAATTATTCACAGAAAAGTAAGGAAAAAACAAAATCAATGCATTTTTTTTCAATTTGATTGTACTAATTGTGGTGAAAAAATAAAACTTAAAAATAATGAAAGAAACATGGAAAAAGTTAAAACTTAATTGGTTCGAAAAACGTTCTTAGAAGATATACTTTTCGCTTTGTATCACCACTGTTTTGTGGAATAAATTTCCCGTTTTTCAAAACTTTTGTGCTAAGCAATCAAGAATAAACATTGTAACAGTTACACTTGTTTTGTATAAGAAGAACATACTCTGTTTTGCTGTAAACCATGACTTTTTTAACAAGAGAATTGCTTCATGTTCATATAAACAATAGGAAAAAGGAAGAATATCTGAACATAAACAAGGAGTTTTTTTCGAAAATAAAAATTATTTTTTGTATCTCTTATTCCTTTTCAATTCCAAAAGATAGAGTCAGTTGTAAAGAATTGCTTTCATATAGTCGCTCACAGAGCTTTGTTTATAAACATTTTCACCATGTTTTTTTCAATTTTTTACAGGAAATTATTTTTGCGTAGCGCTAAAAATTGTATACTTTGAAAATTTACTAAACATAGTTTTGTGTTACTTTTTCTCTATGCACTAAATGCCCGTTTTTATCTACATGTTTTAATAATCAGTATCAAAATATTTCAGGGATTATAATATTTTTATTGAGTTTTCACCGGATTGCTCTGAACACAAAAAGAAAACAAATACAGTTTACAGCATACGTAATTGTTGCAGATAATATATTAAATGTGTACCTTTTTTGTATAGATTGGTCATTATATTCAAAAAATGTTCTCATTTGCATTTGCAGTTCTTATTTAATATAAAAGTATTAAGCATATTAAAAATGAATTTATCTATATCAGGGCTCATATTAAACAGTATTTTAGCATTTATAATAATAAGTTTTTTTTGTATTTTTCTTCATATAGTTGAAGAAACAATTTGCCCAAGGCACCTTAAAAGTGAAACATTGTAGTACCAGCTACACACCCTGAGGGGTGCAACTTGACTCCCTATGATAGCACCTTTGAAGTGCTATTTGGCTAGTTACCATGAGGCACCCACGGGGTGCCAAAAGACCCATAGGGCGCCACATGGAGTCAAATAGCACCTTCAAGGGTACCATCGGGATTCAAGTGGTACCCCTCAGGGGTGCCACTGGTGCTACAACTTTCCGACCTCAAAGGTGCTTTGTGCAACCGGTAGTTTTAACAACGCATCTGCTAAGATAGGTACTGTTAGTTTGAAATTTCAATTAATGATAACTTTCAACTTGATATCGTATACAAGGATTATTACTGTTCTTATTATTACTGCACATTTTAATTACGAGGCTAATATATTGCAGTATGCAGCAATGGAATTTTGTGTGATTAAAAGAAGTATTTTCCTTGTCAATAATGTTAATGCGATAGCATAATAGAAATATTGAAGTGAAAGTTTAACTCTTTAGCTCTGAGCACCTTTTATAATACAAATCAAAGTAGGTTTTGTTCAGATCAGACTATTTTTAAGTAACTTTTTGAATAGAAAGCAACTGCAAGAAAAATGTCTCAAAAAATTTATTTTGCTATGCATGACAGTGTTAACAACATACAAAGCATTATGGAATGATAAATATTTTTTGTGAATAAGTTTTTCCATGTTATATAGTTTTTCTTGAACAGAACTCTTCTTTGAGTGATGATGCTATCAGTTGGGCTTGACATCTGACAACAGAGACATATTGCTCTGGATTTTACGAAAAGAGTTAACATTGTATCCCTGGCAGAAATATCACGCTTCTTTTTTTTTCTTTTCTTTTCTTTTTCTTTTTTTTTGAATTTTAAAAATGTGGTGACAATAATACCAAGCGATTTTCCGTCGTAAAAAACTCGTAGCGCAGTACGGACTACAGTACATTCTAGTGCTCAACATACCTTAAATATTTTTTAACTTAAGTTGTATGTATATTTTTTGTTAATCTTATTACTTTGAGCTTCAGTGGCATATTTAAACGAAGGTACAATCTTAATATTTGATGGAAAAAGATATTTTATTTCTATTTCAGATAAGGGGTTGAATTTTCCTGGTTACAATACGTATTTGGTCTTAGCAAGCTACTTCTGGGAGTAGTAGCTTATGTCGTTCGATTGTAAAGTTTGGTTTTAAAAACAAATGCCTTAAGCTTTTGTTCATTGAAAACAAGCGAATTTCTTTCTATCTTACTGGCGTTAGCCTCCAATTTGCCTTCAGCTCAACAGAATTCCATTTCATGTTGACTTGTAATAATTAACTTGATGCCAAATGCACATATTATGCGCTTGTCACTACGTGCATTTCTTCATAACAAAGCTTAATAACTGCTGGAACTTTCTCTATCAACGAATATTGTTTATCTATCAGTTAAATTTACACTTGAATCTAAATAGGTAAACATGAATCACAAGATTCTACTTTTGATTTTAGACTTCCGCAGAAACTTTAACACGATGCAAATGATAAAATGTGATCCTCTAATAAGAAACGAAGAAACAATTGCTGATTGGCAAAATGGACAGTAAATAAATCGAATATAGCGAGAGATAAAATGGGCGAGAACTCTTTTTAATTCAATCAGAATTAGCACTTCAAGATAGTTAACTTACTGTAAAATTTCAAACTTTAATGAAATTGTACATTGCACATTTCCGGGATGCGTTAAAATACTTTAGTACATCAAAAGTGTTTGAATAGCTTAAATGCAGACTAAAGTGGGTTCCGGTTATGCTCCTTAAAACAAAAAGTACTGAAATGTCTTTAGAAAGTGCTCCTAAAGCGTCCTGCAGAGGACGCATAGATTTTTTTCTTTAATTTTAGCTTAGGGCACTTTTGAGAGGGAACAAAGTTGAGGGCACAAAGTTGGGTAAAATCATAGTTTTCTTTTTTTTACTACCAGACTCTAGCAATGTGGTACTACTAGAAATTTTTATGCAGAACGTGCCTGAAAACAAGAAAAAAAAGGAAAGAAATAAAATAAATCCAAATAAAAAAATAATTTCCTAAGTCGCCTCCTCCATCGAGAACCGCTTGAAAGGACAAGCTGACATATCCAAAATTTTTGTTTGAAGATGAGTTATGATTCAGATATCCTAATGGGGGAGTTTCCAAAATTTCAAATTTTTTTTTTCTGAAAGAACATGCTTCAAAACATAGGAATTGACCTTTTTTTATTTTTTAACACAGTTAGATATTTTTTATGAATTGCTCAGATGCTATTCCGGAAAAAAAAATCTGCGCATGACGTCAGTGGTGCACGTAAGCGCGAAATATGATTGGTTGTAGTGAGATGACGAAGGTCGTGACGTCACCGATTCCTGCGATTGGACAACTCAAGTCAAGCAAAATGGTGTTATTATTGGAAAGAGAGCTGTTAGGTGCACCACTGACGTCACAAAAACCACGCCCCGTTTTCAAGGTATAATATTTAAAAAAATTAATAAAAAATAAACTGTTGGGAAAATTAAAGTATTTTTCAGGCCCATGGAATTTTTTTATATCATTCTGTCAATTTCAGTAACAAAAAGTAGTACTTTTGACTGAAGCAAACTCCCACATTGAAGCATTTAAAATACAATATAGTAACTGGTTGCTAAGTTGTAAAAATTAACTGATGAAAACTCGAACAAAGACCACTTCGAGATTATTTAGTGAAATAGCTGATTTTTTAAACTGTTTATAGCTGTTGGACAGAAATGGTCTAACATTTATCAAGCAATACACCTGAAACTTAGACAGCAGTTTTTATTAACGCTGTTTATGTACACACACTAGTGTTACCACGTGTACACTTATGGCACCAAAGTGACGTATAAGTTAGCTCCTTTACATAGCGGCCTTTTCTCTCTTCTCACATTGCCGTTCTTTTCTTGGCGCCAGTTGACAGTATCCCTGCCAGAATCATTGATATAATCAAGAGTGAGTGCAGTACAAAGTGTGCTACAGAATGTTCGGAAAGAAAGGCCATGTGCCAGAGTTCAAACAATATTATCAAGTTGGACAAAATGGGAAAAAAAAGTTTAAAAGCACAAATAAAATTAAAAGATTAAAAGTTTTAAAAAGGACAAACAGGTTTCTGAGGCGACATCCTCCTTCTTCAGTTCCCAGCAAGCAAATGGAATGAAACAAGGCCATGGGAGAGTTTTAATACGAAACAGGAATTTCCTTTTCGTATTTAAACTCTCTTGTTCTTTGATATTTTAGTCTGATCTGTGCTTTTAACCATTGTTTCCCATTTTATCCAATTTATGTGAAAAGGTATCACTTTTTTACTATTATCAAATGCTTTTCCGAAAGTGTTTTTAAAATGTTCCGGACTAAATAAGTTCTCCGAAAATAGTGCTTGAAAGTATTTTTAGAACTGTTTTAAAGAGTTAGCTTTAGGGTGCTCTAAAAAGGAAACACATGTTTGTCTTCAAAAAGTATCTAGATATTTGCAGCGTGTATCTGTATTGCAACCACAACTTACGTTCATGCCTAAAAGTATCATTCATTTTCCTTTTTACAGTTTTAGACATTGTTCATTAATATTTAGTTGCTACTGCAAGCAAACTGCCTGATAACGATTTTAAAAAGATAACTTACCCAGAACAAAACCATCCTTGCTCCATTGTACAGCTCCTGCTTGATTTCCAATGTGGCACTGCAAATCCGAAGACTGTCCCTCTATAATTTCTGTATCTTTGGGCTTAACTCGAAAATATTGCTGATTTGATTCACCTAAAAATAAAAATCAAGGAAACATAAATAAAACTTTATTAATTAATTATTATATAGCTATACTTTTTCGTCTCAGAATCAAGATCTAACTATAAATTCCTGTTAACTGTTTGCTTCTCGCTGTTTTACGCGAATAATTCCTCTGCCGTAAACTTCCATAAGCAAAACTATTTCTAGACATTTTATGATATCGAAATTCCAAGACGGAAAATTTATGGAAGCGTGTAACCAAATACAAAAACATGAGTAGTTTTTCAAGCCCATGTTAAGGGGATGCACTACGTTTGAATATTTCTTGCAGTTCAACCTCTCATAGGTCGTTGTTCGGCCTTAGTTAACTTTTAAAAAAACTATGATATTATTCAAAAAAAAAAAAAAAAAAAACACTTTACAAAAACGCACACTCGCTCATACTTACACATGCGCAGAGCCTTCAGATAACATCTTTTAACAATTGAAGGGTTCAAGTCGATAAAGGTGATATGTGGCGTTTGAATTTCGCCGATTTACACAAATTCAGATTAGTGTGTGCTCAATTGTGTTAACTCACAAACACAATTGAAGGGGCAAGTGAATAAAGAAGATATGTGACATGTTTTTTTAAATTTCTAGAAAAAGCTTTCAAAAAAGAAATTATTACCTTATCACCTTCATCCATGATAAAAAGTATGTTTTTCAAAAATTGTCACATATCACATATATCCCCTTGCCCCTTCAATTCACCTGCAATGAAGCCTCCGCATCTCCATGGGCTAGCGCGTTCGATAGGGAACCGAAAGGTTGTTGTATTAAGTCACACATTGTAATTATAAGTTTTTCAGCTTATAATGTTGAAGTGGATAACTTTGAATTGCTAAATTTAACTTTTTTAACTGAAACTTAATTCAAGTTGTTGTTTCAATAAAGCTTCAACATTATAAACTTACATTATTCAATTAAAACATAGGTAATGTAAGATATTACATTTTTTCCCTTTAATTTGCAGACATGAGCATTTGTCTTGTGAATTTCAAAAAAATGCTTTATCTTTCGTCCAAATTCACTTTTTGATTTTAAATTTATTAATTAAAATCTAAATAATTAAATTCAAGGTGTCGTATTGCAGGATTAAGGAAATTAGTTCATTTTTTTTCTCTATGTTTCACACACTTCATTTTAATCTCAAATAGCTTTGCAATGGGCTATTGTTACTACTATTTTGGACGATCATTTAACCTTCCATTGAATCACTGAATATTTTTTTTTTATAATTTGTAATATTTTTTAGTGATTGGTCTTTATAGTTTTCATTAAATGAAATGGATTAGATATAGGTCCAAAAAGAAAATCCCAATGGATTGATAGGGATTTGCGTTTGAAATAAATCACCACGTTTTAAGTATAAAAACTTAATGAAGCTGTTATTGGTAACGGATATCCTATTTAAAATACGCTAAGAATTTCAATAACACACTATAATTAAGATTATTTTGATGACTTAAAAGCTTTTGGTTTGTAGATTGAACTTCTTTAGTCTTAGCAACTTACCGGCAAGCAAAACACGAATAAAGGAAATGTATAAAAATAGAAAAAAGGAAAGTACACTAATTTAAACGTAACCGACACAAATTAAACTCCATAAAAGGTCATTCACCTTTTTACGCAAAACTGAAGATATATCGGTGAGTATATAAAACAATTAAATTATATATAAGCGGTAAAAAAAGTAGTTTACTTTCTTTCCTTACTTCTCAAAGGCCATATTACTGGTAGAGTTAAATTACCAATAAGAACATATATCTAAGCAATGGTACATTTTTTGAAGGTTAACAATTATATGAATAATCTTTTCGGTATTTCTAAGCATGCATTATAAAAAAAAAAAAAAAAAAAAAAAAAAAACATATTATAGCAAGAACAAAAACAGTGAGCAAGTTATTTTTTGATCATTGAAGCAGTTAAAATATAAAGTGGAGTTACATTCAAGATAGTGTGTAAATTTTTAAAATAATATTATATCGAGGAAAAACTAAATTACTTTTAAAATTAAAAGAAAAAAAAAACGTATGTTTAGTTTTTTTTTTCAAATAAAATTAATGTTTTAAAATTATTTTATATCGCACATTATTGAAAATGTCGTCATTTCAACATCAAACCAAGGCGCTATTAAGCTAGATGACTAAAAAAAAAAATCTAAAATAACCGAACTAACACGTAATCGCATTTTGCTAAAATTTTCCAGCTGCAGCAATAACATTAAATCTTATTTCTAAGCATAATATTAATTAAAAATTTACGAATTTTCTTCCACTCTCATTGTTGAAAAAATACAACATGAGGCGATCTTCCCTATCTGCGGAAAGATTCTTGCTAATAATACCCATTTAATAAGATTAATTAGGTGATTAGATAACACTTCTTACTTAATCACCCATGTAAGCGATAAATGCAATCTAAGCAAGGGATATTTCAACGGCTTTTGGGAAAAGAAAGCCGATTTTTAAAATTGCCTTGGAAATTTATTGGAGAGAGAAAATTAAGCAGATCATTTTGTTTATTAATTGTTTTAGATATATTTCTGTTGGATCGGAATGGATTCGGCAACAAAAAGAGCTGTCTCAAGAGTTTTCAATTACGTTTTCAGGCTGTTAATTGTTTCTCTTTAACAAGGTATCTCTTACGTTTTAATGTCATTTGAAAAGTGACTGAATTTGTGCTTGAAAATGTTTCAGCTCTTCGCGAAGTATGTATAGACTATAGTTACGCTCGAAAAAAAGAAAGAAATCTAGATTGGAAATTTAAAATTCAGCTCACTCATACCCTCATAAAGCGATAAAGAGTACGGCAGTAATTGTCAAACGGATAGACGGATACATAGATACAGTAAAAAATGTACTCTGCAGAGGAAAAAAATATGTTGTTTTTACAGTATAATACTAGCAGAGGAGGTTCCAGTTTAAAATAATAAAATCATATTAATAAACTAAAACTAGCTATTTTGAAATTTATTTCTCTAAAATTAGCAAATTTTACTATAAAATTAGCTGCACTATACTATGAAAACAACAGTATAATACTGCTCGCAGAGTTTCGAATTTAAAACTGTAAAATGCACAGTAATAAATTGTGAAACTAGCAATTATACAGTATATTACTTGCAATTTTGCAGTTTACAGCTGTAAAATGACTGAAAGTGGCTGTATTATACTGTAAAAACAACATATAATTTTTACATTGCACAGTTAACCACCCTTGTAAGTTTATCACCTGTTTAACTTGACCGCATTTTTCAGGAACGGAACTGTCTTATCTTATATAATGAAAGAAGACCTTGGTAACTTGACCACATCTCTGTCTTACCCCTGTCCATCTTGATCACTAATATACCCAAACTTTGGTTTGGAGTAGGGCTGCGACATCGATGTCGATGTTTTGGAAACATCGATGTTTTTGCTAAAACATCGATATTTTTACCATCGATGTTTGAGAGTCGATGTTTTCCCAACATCGATGTTTTGGGTTCGATGTTTTTTCCGATGTCGATGTTTTATAATCCAGCAAAAAAAGCTTGGTAAAAATATCGATATGCAGACGCATTGAGAAGTTTTCATCCTTAATTAGAAGTTTCTGTTAATCTCCTTAGAAAACATTTTCTATGATTATTATCGACGTTTTACTCTCGATGTTTCTAAAACATTTCTAATTTGCTTTCGCAATTTTTTTTTATATTTATTTCATTATTATTTTTATGCGAATGTCTTAGATTTCAGCAAAAAAAAAAAAAATCATCAAGATATGCGGCCAAAAGTTAAATCGTTAATCAGCCGTCACACTATCAATCTCGTTAGAAGACGTTTTTGATAGTTACCATTGATGTGTTTTAAGGTTGATATCTTAATGATTACTGTTTCGCGCTCGATGTTTTTTTTTCCTTTCGATGTCTGTTTTACACTTCAGCAAAAAGCAATAAAAATATGCAATAAAAGATTCATCTTTAGCAGTTGCAATATCCATCGTATTGAAATAGTTTTTTTTTTGATTACCACCGATGATTTAAGGTCAACGATTTTTAAACATCGTTGCTTTTGTTTTGCTTTAAAAATTTTTTTCGATAACGGTAATTTACATTTCAACAAAAAAAGTTTAATAGAAATATTCGGTAAATAAGAGTAATACAGTTAATGAACAGTTGCAGTATATATCTCACTAAAAATCTATATACATAAAAGACTACTTTTGAAAACGTATGTCCGGGGTAATCTTCCAAATTACTGAACCGATTTTAACCATTTTTTCACCGTAGATAGCTACAGTAACAGGGAGCAGAATAAACTATAATTTATTTCTAAAAAGCTTAGTTTAAAAAAGTTATTATGGAAAACAGTTAATTTTATGTCATTTCCCCATTAAATGATTAAATTTTCAACCCATTGTTGCAAAAATTTGGTGCCATGCAGCAACAATATTGATTGTAATCATATTGAAAATTTTGAACCAAGGCTTCTCTGGAGTAAGTATGGAATTTATTGCCTTCTAAGGATTTTTATATTTACCTGAGCCAACAATCGCTAACGGGTGAAATAAGAAAAAATTGATTTTGGCAATAGTTAGAGAATAGAAAGTGTTTATAGTCAAAAAAATTTCTAAATTAGGTACATAAGATGTTTTCACCTCACCAATGTTGTCACGAGGACAGAAACTAATAATGGGACTTATTTAACGAGCAATATTTGGAAATGGTTAATTTCAGTGCGATTGATACTGTAAATATATATTTATTTTAATATACCAAGCTTCTAACATTTCCTATTTACTCAAACATTATTTGTAGCTTGCTATTTTTTTTTAGCTTGCATTATTTTTTTATAGTTTATCCATAACATAGCCATTGTTTACAGAAGTAGCCATTATGTTTATAGATATGCACTTTAGTGTTGGGAAATTTATGAATGAGTTTCACTAAACCACCCTACACCCACAGAAACCCGGGCAGGGCCGGGTACCCGGCTAAAGTTTTCTATAATTGACATCGATATCATACGGTTGATGTTTTTCAGGAGACAAAAGAAAAATCTAATTGAGTTAGATAAAGAGGCGCAATGTATTGAGGAGTAACTGTATTACTGTACATTTAAATGTGTAAGTAATTTTTATGAAAATGATCGATGTTTTGAAACATCGATGTTTGAAAACATCGATGTTTTTTGGTCGATGTATCAACACTATCGATGTCTTAATTTCGAAACATCGATGTCTTGAAACATCGATGTTTTGCCTTCGATGTCGCACCCCTAGTTTGGAGCATTGTAAACAACACTTTGTAAATTGACCAGTTGGCTATTTTTATAACTTAAATTATTTTATATAATTATTATCATTATTGCTATTTGAAAAATAACTTTTCAAGAATATTTTTAATGCTACGATAGCAGACTAACATTTTTCCAAATAGCTGATACTGCAGTATGAATCTTATTACACCCCGAAAGTCACGGGGCTTGAGTTGGCACCAAAATCTAATGCGCAACAATTAATTTGGGGGTACATTTGTGTAATTTAGTTTTGTTCTAAAGCTGACCCCCCCCCCCCCAAAAAAAACGGTCAATTACATAAACACAGAGACAGATACATACATTTTCAAAAAATGCTCAAAATGCACAGCACAAATGTATTCTATAGGGGAGACTGGGTACGGTTGTGACAATTTTCATTTGCTCCCCCATAGATCCCTTAGCAATGCCTGTGAGCTGGTTTAAAGTTGTTTTTATGTTAAAGTGTTTATTTGCCTGCTTATAAACACTAAACTTTTCTCCCTAAGTACAATAGTTAACTCACAGGACCAAATTAAACAAAAAAGGAAAAAATGTCACAACCAACCCCACCCCAGGGGCGGTTGTGACAGTGCTTGGGGTCGGTTGTGACAAGTTCAAAAATACAGCAAAACAGTCTAGATCACTTTTAATTTGAAGTAATATTAAACGTAATTCAACATAACCTTCATCTGGGAAAGTTTAACATTTAACAATGTGTCTCGTTCAGTTGAAGTAGCCTTATACCAA
The DNA here is from genome assembly GCA_038373865.1 of Uloborus plumipes. Classification (NCBI taxonomy): domain Eukaryota; kingdom Metazoa; phylum Arthropoda; class Arachnida; order Araneae; family Uloboridae; genus Uloborus; species Uloborus plumipes. The sequence continues at coordinate 78,692 of JAXGGA010000447.1, read as the reverse complement.
GTTTTACAAAAATATCAGGTTTTTGGAATTTCGTAACGTCTGTTTTGGCAACATTATGCACATCCTGTGGGTCATAACCATGTCTGTTCATAACAATTCTCAAGTATCAAAGAAAGATTCCACATTTATTTGTTTTATTGAAGCTTGTTACTCTTGAAAGGCTAGTTGCATGAGCTACACGAACAGACGGGAAACATTTCTATTCATAAATGAACGGAACCATTTCTCAGTAGCTATTTTTCTCTCATATCTGCTTTCAGCTTATATGTAAGCTCAAAAACACTTCATTATGAGCAATACAACCTATGCACACGTTGTTTTCATTGTGACGGCGCCGGCCGTCTCCATCGCGTTTACGAATGAATGTTTCGTAGCAAAGACGATTAACGTTGCATTTCCAAAGCTGTCCGAAAAAAAAAGAGTCACTTCTTTATAAGCTTCTTTATATTTCATTAGGTCTCACTGCCCTATTTCTGTCTTCTCCAAGCGTATTATGGGCATCAAATATGATAAAAACATGTTTTACTCGTGTCACAACCGTCCCTACGCAATTTGTCACAACCGACCCCAACCCACTACTTTTGAAAACAGCAATCGCCATGGCAATACAAAATAGCCGACATAAAAAGTAATCACTGCTATTTCACTATTAAGGTTCACTACTAACGGGGAGAAAACTTTCATTTCTCTATCTGTACCCATTCAACAGGAATTACTAAAAGACATCGAACAAAAAAACTTACTTTTGACTGTTAAAAAGTAACCAACCCCTCTGCTAGCGTTAATGTCACTCGATGGCTACCGCAATGCTTTGACACACATTCAGACAAACATGCTGATACTCTCTCTCTTTGCTTCAACCAGGTATTAATTATGGTTTAGCTAATATGACGACTGTCACAACCGCCCCGCGTCACAACCGTCCCCAGTCTCCCCTATATTTGATACATAAGAAAGTTAAAAAAAAAAAGCACTAACTCAAGTTAAGTAGTTAGAGTTATACCACATCGCAGCAAGCATGAGTATAGCCTAAGATTTCTTTTTTCAAACTACATGATAAACGGATTTCAACTTCTTTCCCATATCTTTGAGGCATAACTGAACGCCATTGAAACAATATCACAGAACAAAATGATGAATATGGCTATTATGTTAGGTTTCTCAGCGATTGCTAAATCTTAGAATTAATGTTATGTAATATTGATCATTTGTAAGTACTCGGAAATCGCTTATGAAATTACTGAGAGATTGTACTTTGCTACTCTCATTACTCTCAAAGATAAGACAAAATCACTTCAGTGTCTGCAGAACTTCCAAGAATATATGTAAAGAAAGTAGATCGAAGATAAATCGAACAGCGAGAGGAAAACCAATAATTTATGGAAACATTCGAATTTCAATACTTTAGAGAAAGTTTAACAAGTAAACGTAGTATTTAATTAAATATTCACAAAACTAAGTATTGATGCGTTCTTATATAATCTATTATTATCATTTTTTTAATTTCATTACATTTCTGACACAGACACAGGTACATGGCATGATATGGTCGTTATTTAATGTGCATTTATGTTGCACGTTCGAATTCTTTAACAACAATGCCTATTGCATATCTATTTGATACACGTTAAAATTAAACAATGGGAAGTAAAACTACAAAATTATGTAGGTCAAATTATGTCTGTAAATAATATTAATTAGTATGAAAATTTTTGAAACTTTTAAGAGTACAGAAATCTCCACAGAGTAAGTGTGACATGTATGTTCTAGCAAATAACTGTCTGAGCTTGGGCCTCTGTTACAATGGAAGATTTTTCACGTCAGTTATTCGGTAGAGATTCCACGCTGTTAGGTTTCTGTGCTAGGCTGAATTACACAGTTCCAAATGTAAAGCAAGGTCAAACGAAACTAAGAATTTCTCTATTCTCTAAAGGAACAATACCGTTACTAAAAGTTCCCATATTTGTTAAAGCTATGGAAAGTCATAGTTTGAATGTAACTAACATTTGTAATATTTAGAGAGTAGAAGTTGTGACAATGAAACTGTATTTAATATAATACAATCTATTTAATTTTGATATCAATTTCTCCTACCTACATTGTCCATAGGTTAAGCATAATTGAGAATAGGGTAGGAATATTCCAATCGGAATGGAGGGAAACTTGGAATGAGAGTGCAATACATTTACAACAGAATAAAGCAATGCAAAAGTAAGACATTATTCAGCTTTATTAGCTAACGAGAAACATTGAAAGAAAAATTGACTAAGGCATAGTTTACTGGACAACTGTACGAATGTACCTCTGAAGAATATTCTTATGACACACGTATAACAACTTTAATAGTTACATTTTAATTATTCCTACTATCCGCGTTTAGTAAGATATACGTGCTTTAGAACAATAATAATTGAAAATATCTCCGTTCAAAATTGCAAAAAAATAAAACAATAATAATAATTATCTGCATTTAATGCATATTCATTGTAGCATTCATAGATATCAAAGATACTACTGTAGGTAAACTAGGGCTTTTTGAAGTTTAGTTATTACTATTGATTGTATAAAACTTTGAGTATGAAATAATGTTTTGTATGGTCTTTATCATTAGTTTGTTCATAGTAGGGTGGATATGAAAAATGGTTCATTAGTTTAGTAAGTGATAGGAAACATTTCAACAAGCAAGAATGATACAGGAATCTATAATCGAAACTCTATATCAACTTGTTACATGTATACAATGCCAGTAACTAAAGGATGCGAAACAAGTCAGAATTTTTTTTACACACGGACAATTTTATGCAGCATTTTAGTTTTTAAGAAACGTTAGAGCAGGGTTGTTTATAGTTTAGGCGCGTAACTCTAATGCACGCATCTCAACGAGAGATCAATAGTGATGAAATCACCGATCACAAGTTATTGTCGGAATGGCTCGTCGTTGCATAGTCATTGTGGAGCATGTAATACAGTTGCAGGCAAATGTCAACAACTGCTTTAAACCTTTCTTAAATACTAAATTGCTGCGTATAACCGTTCATGTGTAAGAACTTTGTGACCTGTTTCGCATCCAAACTCAGGTTTTGTGTGCTTGTAGTTTTTCAGCATTGAACTTGCAACCTTATGTTCCTGCATCATTCTTGCTTGTTTAAATTTCTTCTATACCGTATTTTGGCAAATACTAGTAGTTTCGATCTCTGTAAATGTTACCATTAAAATATACTAAAGGGGCAAGCATTTAAAAAGAAAATGTATTATTTTTGAAAAATTTTAAAAAAGTCAATTTTTCAGACTCAAATTTTATAACTTCAGAAATTCTTATCGAATTATAAGTATAAATTTTTTGGCATGCAATCATAAATTCTTACAAAAAATTGTCTTTTCAACAAATAACAAATAAAAAACAGAAAACATGAAAGAATACATAACGCCTTCTTATATCTAAAAATATAGAACTTTTACTACAGCGAAAAGTATATTTTACCAAACCATGAACCTGAATATAATATATACAATATAATTGTTAATCTTCTTAAAATCACAACTTATATTTTAAAGTTAAAAAGCAAAATTCAAGCATCATTTATATATTTCTTTAACTTTCATTCAATTTAAAATATTTACAGAAATTCAATTGCTTCCAAAATTTAATTAAAATGTTTTGAGAAATCATCTTGCATGAGGAGCAGTTCTATTTCGTCTTTAAGAAAACAAACATTTCATGAAAAATTAGAGGATTATATTTCTCAGATGCAGCTTATTTCGCCGTCTTCTTGCTTTAAGCTAGGTTCTTTAGAATTTCAGAATTAATTTCGAGGTTTGAATGCATTCACGACGAAGAAAAATCAGTCAATTAATCCCATGCTCTATACAGGCTTTTGCGATTGTATTTACTAAACAAACGAAATGTATGAAACTGATGAAACTAACATCATTTTTCTTGAGGAAAGCAAGTGCATCTGACATGCATCAAAATCACATTGTTAAAACTTTTTTTTTGTTAATTTGTTAACTGGAATGACTGTTTGAGTTATGAGTAGTAGTGATGTCTTAATACAAGTTTGTATCTCTGTACTTTTGGAAGAATATAACTTCATGAAATATTTTGTTGAATTGACATTTTACGATGCGTAACCACGGTGTTAAAATAATTTATGTTATTTAATTTATTTATTTATTTTTTGGAATCATTTCAATTGAATAGAAGTGGCTAACAACCCTAACCTCTAGACATACATGAAACAGAACTAAGCAATTTGTGTGCAGCCTAATCATAGGCCATTGTTCCTTTTATAGTCAACATTTTTATTAAATTAAAAAGCATTAAATAAGCATTGTGCTAAAATGTGATTGAAGTGAAAAACCAACGTAAATATAGCACACATTTTGAAGAAAATACAGCGTATAGCTTTTTTAAAACTACAATGGAACCTTTTCATCAGTGCAAAAAGCTCAGCACACAACATAAAAGTCGTGAGTGAATTGAGCGCCACCACGAGGACACCGGTATATATACCAAATGGATCAACCAATAAGAACACACGACAAGACAAGACAACCGACCAATCAGCGAGCTGCAAATCATTTTTATGCCTTGATATCTTAAATAAAATCATTCACGTTTTTAAAATGTTTTAAGAGCAAGAATCTGAGAAACTGTCACGCCTAGCATTATGGGGTGATTCATGACCTCTCAGATTTTTTCCGAAAATTTACCTAATGTTTATTATCTTATTGAAAGACATAATCCAGAATGTTTTGCTCTAAAGTTGAGTTGTTTAGTTTTGATGGACCCCTAACGGTAAAGGTGCGGCATCAAAACTTAAGCGGATTTTCAAGACATGGAACTTGCTGTTAACCAAAACTTTTACCAGGAACTGCTGAACTCCAATTTCCTTTTTGTATATGGAATATAGAAGGTTAAAACTTTACAAAATGAATGATAAATTTGTGGTAAAATGTTGCCGTAAGGTCAGTAAAGGCCCTCAAAACAAGGCATTTTTGACGTTTTTTAGCGTTTTTGAGGTCCAAAAACAGCTTGTGCATTTCAGTTGCCACGGCAAAAGTAGTGTCGTTTGAAAGACCAGTTTAAGCACTTTAAAATAATGTATAAATAACCGAGTAAAGGTCAACGTGCTTTTAGTTGCGTAGGGCCAAATTATGAAAAATGTCATATTTTACCGATATTCAAACGGTCATAACTTCCTCTGCCAACAACATATTGAAATATTTTTTTGTCAATGTCATACTCTATTTTTTGCCTTAACAGATCAGTTGAGTCCTTTGAGGCGAAATGCTTAATTTTTTTTAACAAAAAATGCACAGGAAAAAATACATTTTTTGTAAAACATTTTTTTACATTTCGCCTCAAAGGACTCAACTGTTCTGCTAAGATAAAGAATAGAGTATGATATTGGCAAAAAAAAAATATTTCAATATGTTGTTGGCAGAGGAAGTTATGACCGTTTGAATATCTGTAAAATATGACATTTTCCATGTTTCGGCCTTACGTAACTAAAAGCACGTTGAACTTTCCTCAGTTATTTATACATTATTTTAAAGTGCTCACACTGGTCTTTCAAACGACACTACTTTTGCTGTGGCAACTGAAATGCTCAAGCTGTTTTTGGACCTCAAAAACGCTAAAAAACGTCAAAAATGCGTTGTTTTGAGGGCCTTCACTGACCTTACGGCAACAACTTACCACAAATTTAACATTCATTTTGTAAAGTTTCAACCTTCTATTTCCATATACAAAAAGAAAATTGGAGTTCCACAGTTTCTGGTAAGAGTTTTGGTTCACAGCAACTTCCATGTCTTGAAAATCCGCTTAATTTTTGATGCCGCACCTTCACCTTTCAGGATCCATAAAAACTAAACAACTCAACTTTAGAACAAAACATTCTGGATTTGGTCTTTCAATAAGATAATAAACATTTGGTAATTTTTTGGAAAAAATCTGAGACGTCATGAATCACAGGTGTGACACTCTCTCAGATTCTTGCTCTTAAGAGATAACTGACATGCGTATTAGGCATCCAGGTATTATCCAGTTCTTGACTCCCCGATTTCATCCAACAAATTACAATTATTTGTAAAAATTTAAATGGATGGGGTTATCTCATTATCTGTAGTCCAAGCAATTTGTTTGAATATTTTACTTATCAGTTTCCAATCTGAAACCTGGTCGGTGACAAACAAGTCATACTGCTCTCATGTGCTGGTAACGCAATGAAATATACTGTTACTATAAAGTTACTATAAAATGCTACTATAAAGTTACTATATAAGGCTTGCTTAAAAGCCTTAACTTCAGCAGCATTTAGACTTACAGATAAAGTAAAGAAGTTTTTTTTTTTTTTTTATTGAAATCAAACCTCTCGAACTGAATGCCTATCTTACATTGCTGAGCAGGCTCGTCATTTAGATGAGGCAGGGGGGGGGGTCAATTTCTGACTTTGAGAAAGCAATGTATTTACATATAAGTAGGCCTGGTTTATGTTAATTTCCGATGAAATTGCATTGTGTTTCCACCCTTTGCAACCGGAAAATCCATAAATGACGGGCAGGATGCTGAGGTTGATTAAAGATTTATTATATTTATCTGCACAATTTATTTATTTTTTAAAAGTATACTCAAGTAGCACACTTCGTTTTTTAAAGGTTGTAAAATGGTTATTAACGCTGTAACAACCGCTTGAAAACGTTTATAAAACGTTTAAAGGTTATTTGTGCTACCTGGGATACCTGCACACTATTGTAGTTTTTAGTACTTTACATACTTCATAAGTTTTATGCATAGTGCCCACTCTAGCCTGAATTATTCAAATTAATATAACATTAAAAGCTTAAAATCTTTAAGCCGATTATTTCAGATGTACATTTTGTCAAATAATAACTGCATAGCAAAATTCAATTGAAAATTTCATTGCAAAAAATGACTTTAATACATTTGCATTTGTTGCTTCACTCGGCACCTTCATATATTTCGCCGAAAATACTCAAATTCTCTTAATCGCTTAATGTCTCATTCTATTCCCATACGGCGGCATGTCGTTTTCCACCATTCAGTTTCGTCGAATTCAGTCCAACAGCAATAATAACAAATATGATAAAGTCATTTATTTTGTAATCCTCTCCGAAATTTATATCAAGATATTTACTAATATATCATAGAGATATTGCGTTTCTAAACTAATACAGCTGGGCAGTATACTGCTGCAAGCTATTATGTCATCTTGCAGTGAGACGCAATATTGCGAATAGTCTTTTGAAACAAAGTAATTGTGATCAGCATGTTACTTTACCCTATGAGTAATATTAGTAGAGATTAAGAAATACTTAGATATTTGAAACATGAAAGGTTCATTTCTGTCGTTTATAAATAGTTAGAATAAATATAGATATAATATTTTCTCACAAAGTTTGAAAATTAAAATGTTTTAACTATTGTGGGTATACTTTTTCAGTGTAACTAAAAGTTTAAACTCACTGGAATTTTAATTCTTTTTTTTTTTTCCTCTTTGTTTTTGTGTAGAGATAAAAATTATGAAAAGCAAATTAATAAATTTGATCTAATAATATAACGTATTGGAATATACTTGTATTTATCAATAACTAGCTGTGTGGCCCGGCTCTTGCACGGTGCTACATTGAAAATAATAGTTTTGTTGATTGACGCTTGTGTCTAACAGTCCCGATTAGAGTAAAGGCAACATTTTGCGTAGTATTAAAAATAAATCAATCGACAAAAAAATTTTAAATCCCTCTCTACAGGAAACGATTAAAGGCACAAGTAAGAATTTTATTTGTTTATGTTCAAGAAAAAAAAAAACTAACACCTTTTTCTCATCAATATGTTTTAAGCTATTTAATTTCTTTCACGCTCGTGCAAACAATATTAATACATCCAATTTAAAATTGATTTCTACTAACTTAAAAACACCTGTATCTTTTTTCTGTCTGAAATAAGCGGTTAGGAGTTTTCAAAATCCTCGGAAGGAAATCCGCCTAAAAGGTATGTTTTGAGAGCTTTCGATTGAAACCAAAATCGCGAAGATAAGATAATTATTTCGGGTGATAAAGCAATTTCAACCTATTTTTGAGTCGTTAAATTGAAAATCGAACAGTAAGGTATTTAAAGCAGTGAGTAACCGCCCATAAGCAAGGGCTAAGGCAGGAACATGCAATACACCGCCAACTCGTTCATTTCGATCCATGGACTGCAGTTTCGTGCTTATTGTGCACTCATCAGCATGGAATACGAAAGTAAACGAGTTGGAGGCAAAAATCCTCTTATGGAGCAAAGAGAGCCGAAAAAAACTGGTAGTTAATGTGAAATTAGAATGCCAGTGAGCGACCGCACATGGGAACGGTACAACTCGTAAATCTCGTTGGTCTGCCTTAAAATTTATGAGTTGTATCATTCCCATGTGCGGTCGCTCGCTGGTTTTCTAATTTTCCATTAGCTACCAGTTTTTTTCGGCTCTCTGTGCTCTATAAGAGGATTTTTGCCTCCAACTCGTTTACTTTCGTATTCCATGCTGATGAGTGCACAATAAGCGCGAAACTACAGTCCATGGATCAAAATGAACGAGTTGGCGGTGTATTGCTGGTAAGGTACTTTTTTAAATTTCGAAATCCCCGGGTGCCTACTTACTTACCTTCTTGTAAAATTTGGTCCAGATCCGACGTAAACTGTGGATTTTCATAGGAAGCATACATACAGACACACGCCCAAACACACATATATACTTTCTGTATTATTTATAGGGATTAGTTGAAACAAAAGGTTCGGAAAATGACAAAGTAGGGGAAGGTAGGGCAAAGTGAAATAGTTAAGATAACATACTGGTTTTAAAATGAAATAAATGAGAATTTTTTTCTAAAGGTTTGTATACATAAAGAAAAAAATGCATTTTGTCATAAAACTATTGTTGAAAAGGTTTTTTTTTAATTTTGGCAGTTGTTAAACACCTTTATGAAAAGGCGGAAAATTAGGTCTTATATGATATAAAAAGGTAGAACTTTGTCACTGCAAAAATTATGGAACAAAAAGAAAAAAAAAAAAAAAACAATATTTTTGTAATGAAACATTTTTACTGTTTAATGATTTACTTTAATTTTCCTCAAATGAATGCTAAAAGAAAAAGACTAAAGGAATTATTGATGAAAAAATAAACGAATAAAAATACAAACAAATTAAATAATATATGAGAAAATGAAATGAGAGTATAAAACAGAGAATGAACAACAAAATAAGTGAATGAATAAATAAATAAGTGAATTCATAAGTAAAAGAATGGGAATAAATTAATAAATAAAGAAATACGTACGTGATTAAGTAAATTAATGCATATACAAACGAAATGAACTATGTCACTTTGCACATACACTTTTCCCGTTTTCACTGGACAAATTACATTGAACATTTAAAATAAAAAAAAAACAATTAAAAATCCACGTATAAAATAAACAAGGACTGCACTGCACATTAGTAAATCTCAATTAATAGTTAAAATGATAATTACGAAATTTGATCATCTTATAACAACGTGAAATATTTTTCTTTAAAAACCGCGAATATTCCAATAAAATTATCAAATTTTGAAAATGACTCGTATCTAGGGTGAGTTCTGGTAAGTGCGTCCACGGGGTAAGTGCGTCCACTGGGAATTATATGAACACTGTACTGAAATGGCTTCTGCAACACATCGACTATGTTAGGTAACTGTCTACTGATAATTTCAATAGGTAGAATTCAGGCCTGGATTTAATAGACGAAACACAAGCAGAGACAACTTAAATGTCTTCAAAAAAACTCTAAAGTAAAGATTGAGAAGGTTTTGTTTCAGTTTCTCTTGTAGTCATACCATGCAATTGAAGTCGAGAAATGCAAGTTGTTTCTTTTGAGTAATAGCTACTAATAACATACATGGGGTATTTTGATCAAATACTCTTAACTAAAATTTGTTTATAGGACGATACGCACTTTCCCTTTCTCTGAAGTAAGGTGGGGTAAGTGCGTACCATTATTGATGGGGCAAGTGCGTACCACTATCATGAGGCATATGCGTACTATTATGCGGAGCAAGTGCGTACCATTATGATGAGGCAAGTGTGTACCATTACGTAGAATATCCGACTCTCGTAATTCACCTTTAATTTTGCTTATAACTCTTTTATAAGACAATTAGAAATCCGACGTCACTTCCATCAAGTATTTATATTCACATTGAATGCGGCATAAGATTTCAATTTTATTCATTACTTCTGTAATATATAGTTAGTAAATTTTTCGTTGAAAATAGCGATTATAAGATATACTTAATTTAAACCAGAACGACAAATGAAGCAATGAAATTAAGTGAAACACTAAATAAGAAACCAACTGATTCAAAAAACGAAGGTGGAGTAATGAATAAATTATAGTTAAGAAAATTAGGAACACCTTGTGAAAAACTATTTCAATGTACAAGAAAAAAAAAGTACAAGTATCATTTCATGATCAATTATTTTCTTTTTTTGCTCTTTATTTTGTGTTTTGTCTTACTACTGCTCATTCTAATAAGAAACATATTTTAAAACCGTATTTATTTAAAAAAAAAAGAAAAAAATGAATTGTTCACTCAGGTCACCTAATGATCTACCATACAAATAGAATTAAAGAAAATCACAGGGGTACGCACTTAAACAACGCTATTGGACGCACATGTCTCATCTTACATTTAAGAAGGGGTAAGTGCGAACCCTGGCTTAAACACAGACTGATTAATGTATTAAACCAAAATAAACTATGTCGACTATAAGTGATTATTACAAAATAAAAACAACTAACATTTGCTCACTTGGTCTTATTAAAAGGACAGAGGAAGAATCACAGACACAACTCTCTCAATCTTCAAATCATAGTTCTTCGCAAGACACGTGGGATATCACTGATTGCGTTTCATCCATGCAAGCAAGTGCTAATCTCTAGTATTAGAAATTATCCCAAGCCAACTACCTAACATATTTTAGATTTGCCAGAATTTTTTCCCTGCTTATATTCACATAATTTAGGTGGACGAACTTACCCCGCTAGGTAGGGAAAGTGGCACCTTAGAATAGGTGTCATAAACCAGGTCACAAAACCTATGCTTATGGTTTGTTTGACATATTATATGCTTGAAAATCTTAGTAAAGGATCTGGAAAGTAAAATTAAAAAAAAATGTGAGTGTACATGATTTTTTAACAGAGCAGCATCCTGGAGAACATGAACTTTGAAAAAAAGGGTACGCACTTACAAGAACTCACCCTATTTTTTTTTTTTTTTTTTTTACTTTCGGAGTTTTTTTTTTTTTTTTTTTTTTTTTTTTTTTTTTTTTTTTTTGCCGGAAATCAACTATATGTCTGGGAACTTAGTTAAAATATTGCTATACAGGTGGCACTGAAAACTCTGAAAATATTTTATTGTTTAACTTTTCAACGCATTCCAATATTTGTAAACAAATATTCATTAATATTCAAACGGCCATTACTCAGTTAGGATTATATCTTGTACGACTTAATAACAAATTGCAGTCGTAAGGCTCCAATCGAAAACCAGACTATAATTTTTTGCTTTGATTTTTTAAAATCTTCTGTACAATATCTATAAATACGTTATTGAACAAAGAATCGTTAATTTACAAAAATCTTTCTGTCGTATGTAAGAAAATGGAGTAGCACTCGTAACAGCTTTTGCTAAGCCTATTAACTCAATGCACATTTCAATAGTAACGAAAACAAGAAGCCATTTTCTAGTTCCAGCTTTTCACATTAAATAAGGAATTACTTGGAACATCTGACACACGGAAATGGCAATTTTCATTAGAAGTTTATGCATTTTAGCAGCGAATTTCGTTACCTGTACTTCCGGGAAGTAATCATTTACAAAGAGAGCTTTCTTGATTCAACTGATTTCGTTGTACAAGAAGTTCTAAGCTCTTTGCATTCATTGTTTTTTCAAGTAAATAAAAACAATATATTTTTTTAATTTGTGGGCAAAAACTGTGTTAGCACGAATATACTAAATTTCTGGTTTTAGGAGAATAACCATACAATAAGTAATTGTAACGCTTCACTGCAGGGGCATTTCACGGTATTTGGGACATAGGTGTGTCCGTAACAGAACTTTTTTAAAGGTTAAAATTTTCATATATATTGAAAAAGTACATTATAAAGTAAATGAATATCTTATTGTTTTCCTAGTTCACTTTATATTATGTTTGTAAATTACACTCAGAGTATGGCGACGTTTTACTTACTTGGACAACGTGCAATCATTCGTTATCTGAATTTGCGGGACGTGACACCGATTGAAATTCATCGACAATTGAAGGAGATATGTGGTGATGGAATTATGGATGTGTGGAGAGTGCGTTCGTGAGTGCGACAGTCATTCGGCGATCCCCCATCAAAGCAATTCTCCCCACTTTTTCGATCATGTCGTCAGACCAGCTTGTGCGAGCCCTTTTGTTTTCGGTTTGTTTTCACACGATGTTCTGCCTTCATTAAACTGTCGCACCCACAAACGCTTTTTCGACGCATCTATAATTCCATCACCACATGTTTCCTTCAACTGTCGCATAGTGTTGCCATCTCTGTGATATTTTGACAAAAAATGCGCGCTTATTTTAAAGCAATCTACATGTTTCTATGCCTTTCCAGTCTGGAGAAAAAAAAATCAGAGGCCTTAGAACTTAAATGCACCTTGCAATAATGGCTGCAGTTGAGTTTTTAATTGTTTAAAAGCATAACAAATGAAATGGGATATTAACCAGGAATTCAGGGTAAATATTATTCAAAAGAGACCCAGTGAAAGTTCAAAAATGACCGAAATTTGATTCGAGCATGCATTCCCCCCTAAAGACACCGCAAGCTAAGACAACAAAGTTATATTTTTACAGTTTATTACTCTAAAATTAGCGCTGTGTTATACTGAAAAGACATCATTCATTTTTTAGTGTAGACATTGAAAACAATAACTAACAAGCTAACTAACTATAAAAATATTTTAGAGTAGTAGCTACTTTGATACAACTAAAGCCAGTTAATATGCATTATTTCAATGCCGGAAAAACCGATCATAGAAATTCAAATAAACTTAGCACAGATATAGTTTCGAAATCAGTTCTCTAAAACAATGACTTTTATAAAATCACTAGCGGTACCCGCACGGCTTTGCCCGTGGTATAAAATTAAAAGTTCATTTGTAAAATAATTGATATAGCAGAAAAAATGCTCTATTTTAGTTTTATTCAACTATAATTCCTTCAAAGTGATATTCCTTCAAAGATCTGATATGGACCCCACACTACTTAATTTTACGTGTAAATTTCTTAGTAGATGCCTTAAGTGCTAAAATAGTGCTTGGAGTGAGCAAGATAACAATTCAAACATTTGTATCCCTAGTTTGCTACGAAACAATGCAAAAAAATGTTTTACAATGATTTATCTCCTAAATATCATCGATTTTAACATCATTCAGTGGATTTTTCGCAAAATGTCGCCAACAGCGCCAAATTGAACCTAAATCAAAAAAAAAAAATTTTTTTTCGCCAATTGGCGTCAAATACTTGGCGATCAAAAGCTTGGCGATATATCGCCAAGTGGTCGCGCCAATTCATATCACTTTTGTTAACCAATTCATATCACCTTGCATTGAAAACACTGATTTACCCGACAAATGGGGTAAAACACCCCCTTGGAACATTCGAATGCAACCCCAAGGGAGATGGACAAAAATAAGCCAAAAGAGAAAATAAAACAATTTTGTTGATAACAGGAACCAACAGAAATCTTACCAAAGTTTAAGAGAAGAAGAAAGTTTTCTTTCCTAGCTTAAAAAACAAAACAATACATTTTCCGAAATGAAACACTTTAAAAAAACGATGCAATATCGCAATTGATACGATATTTCGTTAATCTGTGCTTTAGGTACCCTTTTCTCGCTAAATGAACGATAGGCGCGCCAAGCGTGGTAACCCTAGCTATTTGGCGTAGTTGACTTTTTGAAAACGCGCCAAGCAGGGTCCCAAAGCATCTTCACCGCTTCACCGGGAAAAAGACAGGGTTGCCAGAGAATTGGAACAAAAAAAAACTACGCCTCCTCTAAAAAGAATATTACAAAATACTACTGTTTCCAAACGTTGCCAAAATCAATGTTGCTGAAATGCGAAATCTATGAAAATGAAAAAAAAAAAAAAAAAAATCCGCCAAATCTTTTAATTAAGTCATTAGTGTATTGGAAACAGGGTTGCCAGAAACATACTACGCTCCTTATTTGGGCCGAAAAAATACTACCGTAGAATCAAAAATACTACGTCTGGCCGTAGCCTACGAAGATAGACGCTGGCAACCCTGGAAAAAGAAAGAAACAAAAATAAGTATGAACACTTAACCATAGTAACAACATGAAAAATTGATTTCCGTTGATAAAATAATTCATTTTATCTCTCTTTTCAAACAAATTTTATTCTAAAGTTCAACCATTTTAGAATCGTTTGGCTTGCTTTACTGAAGGTAAGCCTTGAATTTCGGGATTCTAAAAACAATTGTTACAGCTCTCCTGATGATCGTAGAAACTTCGAAAAAACTTCATTTTGTGCAGAAAATTCCAAGCTTTCGAATGACATAAGACTTGAAAATGTGTGTGAAATATTTCTTCCCTATTTTATCGAATTTCCGCTAAGAATTCGAATAGAAAAAGAACGAAATGGAATTTTCGAAAAATCGCTTCGAGGTGCAAAACTACATGCTACAAACTAATTTTGTGCCAAGTGGCATGAAAATCGACCGAACGGTTTTGGCACTACGCGCGTGACAGACAGACAGAAAGAAAGAAAGAAAGAAAGAAAGAAAGAAAGAAGGACAGACAGAACCACCTTCAGCTTTATTATTAGTAGAGATAGAGATAGAGATAGAGATAATAATAATAGCTACAGGTGAAGTTTTTATTTGCTTGACAGCATAACAAAAGAAATGGGATATTAACCAGGAATTCAGGGCAAATATTATTCAAAAGAGACCCAGTGAGAGTTCAAAAAATGACAGAAATTTGATTCGAGCGTACATTCTCCCCTAAAGACACCATAAGCCTGGAAATTCACAAAGGGAATTGCAGAAACGTAGTTACAGTTTACATCACGTTTTCTTTTATGGGAACGCGTGGATATATGCATGAGCAGAGAACAATTTCACCGATATTGATTTTAGTTCTATTACTTCCTCCTACGTCAGTTTTTAGAACTTTTATTTGTTCTTTATTTTGGATCATCTTTTCCCTTTATGCCTGCAGGGAATTGAAAGATCTTTCGAATATAGTGATTTTTGAATATCATTTTTATATCTCCGTAGGAAAGGGAGGAAAAAATGTGCTTGCTTTTGCCACCTTGGCAATTGATATTTTTTTCCGAGACGAAGAACTGACATAAAAGTAAAACTATTTTTTTTAATGTGAATATATATTAGAATACTTTGCGTTTAAGGGTTTATTTTTGAAAGTTGGTAAACAGCGTTGATGTGTACTGCTCTTAGGTAAATTTTAAATTTGTTAAATTAAATCTCTCTTAGTTCCTCTCTCTGCTGTGCAGATACACACATATACAGTGCACTTGAGCTACAGATAAATTTGACTTGCGCTAAATAGAGATATAGTCAGTTTTGACTAGTTACGTATATCTTAGCTAACGTCAACTTTTTGCCCGCAACACGAGATTTGTCTGAAGCAAAGTACCGAGCCTTAGTATCGATTTAATTATTGGTTACTGAATATTGGCATCGTGAGGACTTTTATCTCTGTAGCATTGCTGAATGTGGATGTCCCTATACCATACTAGTCTATGCCTGAATTTGTTAGCATGAATTATTATGGGCTATTATTTTAAATTTATTTTAAAATATTGAGTGTGAAAGTTATTTAATGTGCTGCATTAGGTAAAGACAGTAAGGATGAGAAGAAAAAGAGAAAGTTCTTTAGAATTAAAGCAATATTTTGGATTTCGTAATAGTATTTTAGTTGAATAACACATATTTTGTGTAAATAGGGTTTTTCCAGCCATAATTCATCAAGTGAAGCATTTTACTAGTTTCACTTACTCCAAAACTATAGAGAAGTTCTGAAACTTCCCATGTAGTATTCTCATCTTACGTTCCAAGATTTTATGTGCTTCCCCAATAATTTTCCCAGGAAAATCATGTATTTATACGAAAACGTTTCCTAAACTGCTGCATATTAAATCCCAGGTAGCACAAATAACCTTTAAGCGTTTTATAAACGTTTTTAAGCGGTTGTTACAACGTTAATAACCATTTTACAACCTTTAAAAAACGAAGTGTGCTTCTTGGGATGATTTCCAACTCATTACTTCTCACTACTGTAAAATTTGTGTTCCAAAACGGTGGGCGTGGAGCCAATGTTATCTGTACTCAAGTCGCATTGAAGAAAAATGGAAGCTAAGCTTGAATTGTAGCTGCGTAGATGATATTTGACTATTTTTGTCTATATGACAAAAACATTTCATAAACTCAGGCTTAAAACAAGTGCAATATGAAAATAGACCCAATTTCATGAAACATTTTCCAATAAACTGTTTTTAATTCGAAAAATAAGTTTTCTTTTTAAATTTACCTAATATGGTGCTTTATCCAACTAGTCATAAGTTATTTTACGAAAGAGCAACCAGGTACAATAATAATGTGTTTCAAATACCTGTAACAAGGCTGGATCCAAGAATGCCTTGGAACCAAAATGTCGGACAAGTCAGCCTGTCCTCTAAAGGAGCTCTAATTTGTCTATGCTTCTAGCAATTATAGTTCCCAAAGAATGCATCAGTGGTGCAATTAATTTGGGCAGGCCGTTTGGAAACTTCTTATTTTCGATATGGGTAATTTTACTGTCCTGTGTGTGTGTGTGTGTGTGTGTGTGTGTGTGTGTGTGTGTGTGTGTGTGTGTGTGTGTGTGTGTGTGTGTGTGTGTGTGTGTGTGTGTGTGTGTGTGTGTTGAAAAAAGCTAGAGTAGGAATGCATTTTAAAGTATTTTCATTCATTAAATAAAAGAAGCATTGGTTTTTATTTGGCTGACCATTCCAGACTATATATTTTTACAACACTAAAAAATGAAAGTTATTTTTACAGTATAATACAGCTAATTTTACAGTAGTTTTGCAGTAACTGACTGTAAAACTGCTTAATTTTACAGTAGTAAACTGTAAAATAGCTAGTTTACATGTATAAACTAAAATTGCCAGTTTTACAGTTAATTACTGTGCAATTTTACAGTTTAAAACTGGAACCTCTGCTGCCAGTATTACACTGTTGTTTTTACAGTATAATACAGCAAATTGTAAGGTAATAAACTAAAACTGCTAATTTTACAAATTTAAACTTTAAATTGCTAGTTTTACAATAATAAGTAGTATATACAACAAACTGTAGTATAGCTGGTTTTACTGTTTTAAACTAAAAACTCTGCTTTCAGTATTAAATTGTAAAATCAACAATTTACTTTTTGCAGTGAAGGCAATGCCGCGTGAGGGCTGCTATATCTGATACACGTGTTTCGTAAAAGAGAATTAAATTTTTCTTTAAAAAATAGTAATAATAATGCCAGTTAATTTAGAAAGTATAAATGCAGACATATGAGCAAACGCTTTTTTTTTTTTTTCTTTTTGTTTTTTCCCTATTTTTATATATTTTTTACTAATGAAAAATTGATATTACTTAGTCTGTGTTTTAAAAGATCATGTTTTATCTGCACTTTTATAAGTGAAAAATAAAACAAATACCCTTCGGAGTTATTTTTCCTCTACTATAAAAAATCAAATTAATTGAAGTTTTTCATCTGAAGAAAATATGCTTTACCAATTACTTTTTAATTAACGATACTTTCATTTTTGTCTCATGTTTGCATTGCATTAAAAAATGAAATGCATTAGTTTACCTTTGTACTCTCTCATGCTATTTAACTGAAAAAGTAAAAACTACATTTCATATAGCAAAAAAGAAACTTTCATTTTAATTACAATTTAATCTTTCTTCTGAAAAAATGAGGAAAAAAAAGTGAATTTGATGCAGAAAAAAGGATTACGATTCGATTTCAAATTTGATGTCTAAAAAAAAAAACATTACTTAACATCATAAAAATTCTTTCGCTGCAAATCTTTTTCACAAAATTAATTCTTTTCTGGGAAGATTTATTCAGAAAAAAATTTTAAGTTTTTTTTTACTAATTACTCCTTGACATAATGGTGAACATACAAAAGCTACCGCATTTTCAATTTTCTAAGGAAAAATATTTTATAATTTCAACGTGAAGTTTGATACTTTTGCAAAAGCATTTTTGAAAGAATATATGTGAGTAAGATACGCGTAATAAATAAAAGAGCAAAATTACAAATCCATAAATTAAAAAATGAACCAAGAGCAATGTATTACTTCGAGGAAAAAAAGGAGAATTTAAAAGCTATTTGCTTCTGATCTTTAAGAAAAGAGTAAAGTTTTAGCAATGGAATAAATTAGAAAAAGGCTATTAATTAGAATAGTTAAGGGTATCGAATCAAACTCCTAGTTAAAGATATTTAATACTTGAAGGGCCAGGGGAAAAAAAAAAAAGATGAAAATGACCAAAAAGCGATTTCGAGAAAAACGAAGAACAAAGTTTGATTTCTCGTAACTCTTGTGTAATTAATAGATTTTTCATGCACATTTCGGTCGATTCTCATCTTTTTCCCCCCTTTTTGTTCTACCAGATGATATGACTCATTCCTAGCCCCTCGATAGCTCTAATATCTCAAAATTGGCGAAAAAGTGACTTTCATCTCCCCCCCCCCCCTGTCCCCTTACTTATATTACTTATAAAATTGCAATTTCTCGATACACTATACTCAACACAACAGATCCGAGTTCAATTCCTGTGTTGGGCATGGTCTGCTGAGCCTTTCATCCTTTCCGTAGGTCAATACAAATAGTACCAAAAGTGCTTGGAAACTGAACCCTGCCGAGGATTGCGTATTCAGTACACCACCTATTCGGAAGCATCTTCCTTGCATCCCAGAGACCAAGGTCTCGTAAACTGAGATAGGCCCAGTAGTCCCAGCCCCTCATGAGCTGTTACGCCACGTTTAAAGTATAAACCATGGGGGGTGGGGGGACACTGCGTAAAAAGTTTTTTCATACATATTTTCAGACATACATAAACAGTTGACTCTCGAAATATCGGCTTCGCTTAACTCGGTTTTCCGCTTATGTTGAAATTTTTTGATAATCCTAAACTACTCTAAATGTTAGAAAATGGAATTTTCTTCGCTTATTTTTCGAAGTTCACTCCGAAGCCTCACAGCCTCTCTTAGATATTAGTGAACAATAAGTTATTTTCAATGGTTCTATTTGAACTTTGAAGGAGAGATAGAAAAAGAGTTTCATGAAGGTCTTACAATTTTATAGTGTTCTCATAGCTTAGGTGATCCCATATTTAGTAGGTGGAAGTTGTGCCTAATGTCACAAAGACAAACTGTGAAAAAGTTCCTGCACTGTGAAAAAATTTCAGAAACGTTCCTGGGGAAAAAAGCTGCAGCTAATGTGCCTAAGCTCTGCGCGTAACATATCTTGAAAAGCAACAAAGTTTCATGTTAAAAGTCACATACCTTCTCAAATAAAGCAAGTCATATTTTTGTGGCTAACAAGAAACCTTCTAGATATAAACATGTGTCTCGTAAGGTCTCGGTACTATCCTGATCTAACAAGGAAGCTAATAAAGTAATTTAACCCTCGTGGGGTCTCTGGGGTCATATATGACAGAAATGCAACATTCTGTAAAATATATCTTGTTAATCAGCCATTTGTTTTCAATGGCATTTTACGACTTTTATTCTTTTAGTTTTTTATGCACAATAATGCTTTAGGGGTTTTTTTTTTTTTTTTGCTTTTTTTAACGAATTGCATTTTTTGCACACAATATCCTTTTGAGTCTTTTCCCCAGAATGCTAAAAAAGAGGACGTTGAAACTTTTGTCCAAGAGAACCGGATAGAAAATATATCGAAAAATGTCATAAGTTTTTTAAATTTACTTGCAAAAATCATTTGCTTTAGGTATGTAATAGTTGTAAATAAATCTACAGTTATTGTAACCTTTGCCCCCTTTTTTTTGTAATGCATAAACTAAATTTTGCTTTGATTGTATATTTTTATTTTTTTTTTCATTAAAACTTGCATAAATATAAAAATGCATGTAACATTCATTACTCACAATAAATTGAGTATAAGAAACATTGGGATTGTTTTTCATATCTTGGGACTCCAAGATCATAACCGAGCTAGCAGGGACCCACCAAAGTTTTCTTTTATGTTTTCAGACTTATTTGAAAAATTTGACTCGCTTTATTGGAAGGATTCTGATTTCTTCAGAGAGATTCCATGTAAACTTCAGGAAGGTTACTCACTTTTAGCGGGAAACTTTCCTGTTTTAGCTATATATATCACTGTCTGAATTCAGGCACTTTAGCTGGCCATTTTTCCCCCAGAAACGACTTCTATTTTTTAATTTGCTTAGAAACGCACCCTTTTTAATTAGAGGGTTTTATTAATTAAATTTTTGAATTAATAAATTTGTCATAAATCAAAAAATTATGAAAAATAAATTAAATAGAATAATATAAGCAGTTTATTCGATTCAAGTTATTTATAATATGTCCTTATAGTTTCAGAAAAAACAACTCTGTAACTAATTTGTATATCCCAATCCATCTGCTAAAATCCATAGCATAAACAAGTGTATTAGGAATGTAGACGTATATTAAAGCTAATTGTACACTGCCAATATCTATTAAATTTAGCATTAAAAGTTTAAGAGCAATATTATTTACAACAAAATTCAAAACTGCATAACTATTGATATCTGACTAAATTGAAATTATCTCCCAGGGAATAAAAGTCTAGCTTCAGATAAATTCAACGTTAGCAATGACGATAATCTATTTTAAGATACATCAAAAGACTCGTGGTTTAGGGATTGTTCATTGCGGGAAATTGCAGCAATAAATTATGCATGCAATATATCCAGAGTAGTATGTATTCAACTTTAATTTAGTGTTCACGCAGAGTTTCTAAAGACGTTTTATTTGTATTTGGGGTGGAAGAGACTGCAGTGACAGCGTAACAATTCTTTTGCACATCCATGCAATAGCTTTTCTAAGAATGTGGTCGATTTGTTTAATTGAATAAATTTAACCCAAGAGAATGAAGATTTCATATGTTTCAACATTTCTGATATCGAAAATTCCAAACATAATATACTGGTTGCAATACCACATTAATTTGTTTCTTCATTAGTGAAATGATGCTATTCAGCTGAATCGTCGCAATTTATATACTACGTAAAAATTTGTTGATACAATACTTGAATTAGTTCAAATATATGGCTGTCAATCAATATGTCACTCTTTTTTTATATTTTGAACCATCTCCCGCGTCTTTAAGTGTCACATTTCACCATTCAAGCTACTTCCTTTGTCACTTGTATAGCAGAAACATACTCTTATAAAATTGCATGGTGTCACACTTGTTGAAATTCCCTCTGCGTTTCCATAAACTGTCACATTTTCACGACCCTCTTTCTCCCATAACGTCTCATCACGTGTGGACAACACCAAAGGACATGCATACGAAGTACACAATGTTGTTCTAAGTTTTCTGTCAAAGAAACATGGGAAAGTAGAAAGAAACACTCTGGATTAAACTTCTGAATATGATAACACTGTAAAGATTTCATTTCTAAATATTAATTTAACAGATTATGGTAATGAATCGTGTATATTATTTATAAGTTACTGCATGAATTTTTAGAATTTCTTAACAAAACAAAAGTCACGCAAAGAAAAATATTTATTAAAAGTACCTAGTAATTTTTCAACATCAAAACATCTTATTATAGCAGTTAACGTTTGAATAGAAATATTGAAGGAATTTTCAAACAAAGAGTTGAATCTGTATATAGTTATGTGTTAGTATAGTCACGATATTACTTATAAAAAAAGCTTTAACAGTTATTTTTTTAAAAATAATAAAAACCTAGTACCATTGCACTGCGAAATATTTGCTTAATATCATTGAATAATAAATCAAACAGGAAAGTAGAATATGACTAAAATTGAGTATTGAATTATATGGATAAAGAAATTCCGAAGAAAAAAAACTGCCAGCATGTTTAACGTCGCTACAAATGACTATAAGGCAAATCGAAAGTCAAAATCTCAAGAGATTTAACTTGGAAGTAATTTAACGGTTAAAGTTAATCCTCGCTACCGTATTTCCAGCTGCGCTCCTCGTCTTAAGCAAATCAATATTTGATAAACTTACATGAAAGATTTCCTTTTTAAGTACCCTTTGAGACGAAATGGAAAATTAAAATTATTGATGATTTTCAATTCCGCCTGATTAATATTGAAATACGTAAAAAAAAACTTTCTCGTATAGATATTGCTTTTACAGTTATATGTTGTGCTTTTCGTGTTTAATCCATTTTACAGTAATCTCTCCTTATTACAGTTCATTTTACAGTAATCCCTCCATATATCGAGCGAACAAAAGATATTCGCATGTTATATGAGCCCAAAATACTTTGTTAAATAAGGTGTTCAGTGTTAAATTGAATCAGGTCGTTCATGGACTTAAGTCATTTCAACTTTGTGTGAACGCCCTATATGATCTTTCAAACTATAAAACCGTTACATTGTGTCTGAAAACGCAGAAAACTTCCTTATTATGAAACGATTAAGGTAATCTCTAAGCAATAAGGCGTATATTTTTTGATTTTAACTTAGTGTTCTTATTTAGGAATAGATAATTGGATGGAGAAATATTGGGACAGGTAATATCATAAATGCTTTCACCGATAACCCTTTTTACATATGATGCATGAATATTAAAATTAATTAGCTATCGAATGTATCATAATTTGTGCAAAGAAAACAAAAAACCTGACCTTCAGCTACATTTTAAGGGAAGGCCATACTATGCTTTTATTTCATGCATGCATCTCAACTTTGAATTTTGCTCATTGTTCTAATGTTAAAAAAATCTTACTCAAATTTGATCTTGGTGCAGAAATGTAATACAAATAGTTTTAATGCTTCAGTATTCAAAACACATTGACGATTTCTTTTATGATGAGGGCTATAAGTTATCCTGCAATTCAACGTACTTAAATTTAAATAGATATAACTTGATATGCTTCGCTTGATTTCTAAATTCTGGAGTTATAGTAAAGTATTAATTTCCCCATTACGAGAAATAGACTAAATGAAATTTCCGTATAAAAAATTTTCATCTAGCTTTTAGCTGTCGAATTTTTCTAGTTGGAAGGTACTTTAGATCCCAATAATAAGACTCGAGACATTTGCCTGATGCGACAGAATGTAACTAAAAATATTATTGGATTAAATAGAAAGGAAAGTCAGAGGGATAAGTTATATTATTACTATTAGTTTCAAAACTGAAATTTTTGTTATCGTGCATGTTTTGCGACTCAAAGCCATTGTTTCTGTTTTACATATAAAGGGTTTGGTGGATGAAGGGACTATGTCACTATTTTTGAAAATAAACACTGTTCAATGGTAAGCAATGGATACAGGTAAGCAAATAAAACTTGGTACATAAAATAGCAGATGTTATTAGACCAACTTCATAGGCTCACTTGACGACATAACCATAAAAAAAAAAAAAAAAAAAAAAACTGCAATCATAAGACTTTGAACTTTAACTACTCGTAATTTTGGTTTTGTCACGCAACTATTTCATCTCCCAAGCCCTTCATGTTCAACTAAGCAATTTAAATTTTATATGATATTATAATACAGTAAATTGCCATTTATCCGGTTCCTACTAAACAGGACTTTGTTTAATCCAGACGTACATCAGAATCTAATTTTCTCAATCATGCATATCCGTAGATCTGTAATTTTTGTGTGAATTGTAAGTGAAATGATGTAAATACATATTATGCTTAATTTTGTCTCATGCAATTTTACATTTAATTCCATTAAATTCAAACTGCAATTTTCAGTGAGTGAAATGTTTTCTTTATGCACCTTGGCTCAATTTTGACGACATAACCAGAAAACAAAAAAGCTGCAATAATAAGACTTTGAACTTTAACTACTCGTAATTTCGTTTTTGTCACGTAACCATTTCATCTCCCAAGCCCTTCATGTTCAACTAAGCGATTTTAAGTATTATGTGACATTGTAATTAATACAGTAAACCGCAATTTATCCGGTTCTTACTAAACAGGACTTTGCTTAATTCGGACGTACATCAGAATCTAATTTTCTCAATCATGCATATCCGTAGACCTGTAATTTTTGTGTGAATTGTAAGTGAAATGATGTAAATACATATCATGCTTATTTTTTTCTCATACAATTTTACATTTCATTCCATTAAATTCAAACTGCATTTTCATTCAGTGAAATTTTTTTCTTTATGCACCTTGGCTCAACTTATAGGTTATTTTGCTTATTTTGCGCATTCATGAATTCGGATGACATAGATCCTCCGTTAGTAAGTCTTAATGATGTTCGATTGTTTATGTTACTATTTTCATACATTTTTATCACAAACAAATGTATATAATTCAACTTCGCAGAGATGGCCTATGACTCCTCCTTTTTTCAGGATTGTCCATTTTTAGGAAGGGATGATACGCAGATGAAAATTGAGGAATGGGATTCACAATTGATGGGAGAATTTGAATGGGTAGAAATTCTACCTATTTTAAGGAATGGACTCGTTTTCTCATTTGATTGACACCGGCCATCTCGTCGCGGTTGAATTATGGATTATATCAATCCATTACATTTACATCATAAATATGTATTGAAATTAAACTTACTTTATATCAACATTTACACCTCTTTTCATAGTTAATCCCTTTTTTAATTTTCAAAAAAAAAAAAAAAAAAAACTATAAGATCAATAAGAATGGCAGTCTTGCACTGTCTCCCTAAAATGTTCTGCTTCCGTTGCTTTTGTCGGATGTCTGTGCATCCATAAGCTCGCAACTTTTTTGCATTGAAAAAGGCGTTCCTTGTAACGCCGAAACACGTGTCTGCAGTACTCATTTGTACATTCGTAACGTTGCTATTTTCTGTACATCTATAGCACAAAGGTATTTTTTACTTTAACTTTATGAACGTTTAAGTTACGCTAAACTTAACTCTTTCAGATAAAGGAAAGATTGAGAAAAAAATTATAATTACCTGTAAAATGTTTTTTTTTTCTTAAACTTCCATTGGTATTTAATGTGTTATCAGATACATGCCTAAATTTATTTTATTGACATTTGTGGGAAATGTTTAACATTTTGATTTAAAAATGACTCATCAAGCAACTGCAGTCATAACAGACGTGAAACATATTTTGTATCCCTAGCCTTCAACGAGTTACGCCAATAATTTGATATTGCTTTTAAGAAAACAGACAATTCTTTATTTTAAATGTATATTTCCCGCATATGTCACAAAATGTTCAAAAAATACTTCAAGACAAGCTAGTTGTTTTTACACTGGCTACTTTTGCAGTAAATAAATTGCAACTTATTTTGACAGTTTTCTCGAGATGAATTATAATTCAAAACGCTCAAATCTCAAGAGACACAATGGGGAGGATATTTGACGGTTCAACGTAATCCTCTCACTCCTATCTCCAGCTGTGCTCCCCTCCTTAAAGAAAATCAATTTTTAATAACCTCAACACAAAGGATCAACTATTTAATTACTCTCCTGCACAAAATTGAAGATTAGATTTACAGATGAGTTTTGATGCAAAATGCGTAATACTTTAATACCGAGGGATTTTGAAAAGGGAGATTTCGCTCCGAAAAATGTTTGCATGTGAAAAAAGATGCTCTGTTCACGAAACATTGATTTGCATTTGTTGTTTACACTTTGCTGATGGGGATCAATTTCCATTTTAATGAACAGGTATAAAATAAAAATGTTGACAATAGAGATGTTTCGTAATTTTAGTGTTATTTGGGTAAACAAAATTGTGAGATTTTAAGTAAATATTTAATCTCAACGGAATTTTTGGAGAATAAAAAAATATAATATTTTCTCACGTTTACAAATTAAATATTTTGTTTCGTAAAATATTTTATACAGAATGAAATGATTGAATTCATTTTTTATACTTACCAAGTGTACCAAGGTAGGAAATTTGTTTAAAGAATATGAACTTGAATATTAATTTGAATTGTAACAAACTTGAATTTAAGTTTCATTTTTTTCTAATATTTGTGATAAGGATTTTTGTCCACTAAAAAAAAACTTTTAAAACATTGTAAAGTGTCAATCTGGACAATATAATTTTGCAGTTCTGGAATTCACGTTTAATGTGGCTAATAGGAAGTAATACGTATTTTTCTTTCTTCTATTAATTTTTAATATTTTTGTATAAACATATCAGTAGTCCGTTGCGTAAGGTCATTTTTTGAATTTAAAATCAGTGATAGCATTGTCATAACTTACCAAACTAAAATAGTTTTTTAAATATTGCTGGAAAAGTAAAACAGCAGTCAAAAACTTGCACGAATAAAAATAGACAACGTTTCAAAAATTGCAAATGTATACAACTAAAAAGAGTTAAAGACTCAGAAAATAGCTTTTTTGGGCTGTTTAATGCAAGCCCATCATCAGTGCATAAACAGTCAAGTGTTCATGGTGCTAAAATAATGGGGAAACCACAAAGGGTAAGCTTTAGAAGTTCTGGTTTACATTAGCTTATTAGTTGATGACGAAGTGAGATAATTATTATACTTCTAAACGAGCAAAATGCACTTACAGTTGCAAATATTTAATGCAATTCACAAACTTTGTAAAAAGTGAAGAGTGGAGTTCGTTTCCTGGTGTTGCCTACAAACGACAAACCTAAATCTTTCATAGAGAGGCACTGTTTTAATGGAAGAAAATCTGAATTTTAATTTATTTTCATAACATTAAAACGCTCTGAATTACTAAGTAAGGGACAGATCGTGCATTCCTTTTTTAATTTCAAATGAAAAAACTTCAAGCATTTACTAGAAGTAGACGTACTCAAAGAATCATGTTTTGCAATTTTAATAACTATGAGTGAAGACATTTTGTTTAACAGCTAGTGATCATAGAAACCTTGTTAGTCGATTAAAATTTGTATCCAAACACAAGCATAACTACACTCTGAAAAATATATTTTTTTACAGTATAATACAGCTAATTCTATAGTAACAAACCGTAAAAATTGCAAATTTTACAGTAATAAGGTGTAAAATTGCTGCTTTACAGTAAGAAACTTCAAAATTGTCAATTTTACAGTTTATTACTCTACATATTACAGTTTTAAACTGGAACCTATACTGCCAGTATTGTATAGTAAAAACATAAAATATTGAATGATTTTTGTTCATGAAATATTAATAAGTAATCGCTTATTTTTCAACCATAAAACGCTTGAGTAAAAAAAGTAATAATATTTATACATCCAACTAGAATAATTCAACACACAAACATTTTACATTCCCTCCTTTCCACCATAACAATTTCCTAAACCTCAAAGACAAGGTCATCTATAGTATTCCTTTGAGTAGCGAATAAATCCAGAATAAATGCATTCCACGAATCAGCGGACATTATTTGTTGAGGCGGTGTAGCACAAGTGCCTAAATCCTAATGGGACGGTCTTGTACAATATCTAAACGCAGATTACCATCATTGCTGTGACGAACGCGGAATTATGCTGGAATTCAATCCCGATGGGATGATTTGCATTTGGTTCATTGCCATCTCTGTCTCCATAGAAAGAAAATATTACCCTAATTACTGCTGCAAAGAAGTTTCCTCTTTGTTTCCTGGGATTACATTGTGTGAATTTATTGAAATAGATGCATTTGCTTCGTGGGATGTTCCCGTTGCGTAAATTGAGCAATTTCTGAGATAACAGAAATCTGGGAATTTTCAATTTGTCTGCAAACAAAAGCTTCAGGCCAATTTTTCCACTTTCTCCTCTCTAGATTAATTATGTTCTGTCTAAGTAACAGTATTCTGGCTTATACCCAGAGCAAGTGAATTAAATATAAAAGAACTTACCAAACAAAGCAACAACCAGAGAACAAAATCAAAAAGACCACAAGTTTAAAATAAAATGTCCATATTTCAAAAATTTTTCTAAGCAGGTTTTTATGAATATTTTATAAAAACGTTAAATTTTCAATAAGGTCTAAAAACTATTTAAAAAAAACCTTTTTGACGAATATAATATTTTTTCTACGTACTCTGAGAAGATTAGAGAAATAACAATGTAACTCTTTAACTATTCCTAACCTATGTTTTATAGCTTTTTTTTCAGCACTGATTAAAATGCATTGCTTTGTTTTTCTTTTCTAGAAATTGATCTTGTTAGAAAACAGGTTTTGTTTTCTTACTCGTTCTTAATTTATGTTGTGAAATTGTTTTTCTACAATGCATTAAAAAGGGGGATAGTTAAAATTTAAAACAAATAGTTTTTTTTTAACTGAAAGAAAAAAAAACAAGATGTTTTCTACTTTATCGCAAACAAAACACAAGAAAGTAAAATGAAAGTTAAAAGCTAATAATTTAGGAAAACAATATCCCATAAATCGTTTGTACATAAAAGGGGCTTTTTGAAGCTTGTTATTAGTTGGAACGCACTTTAGCTCAAAGCTGCTAAATCAAAGTCTACCAATCAATCATTATGTTTTTTTTCTTAATGTCATTTACAAGAAAACATTATATTTATTTACCCTTTTCATTTGCCTTAAAATGATGTTAGTGCTAATCATAATTTGAAATCTTTCTAATAAAGAAAATCAAGATGCATAATGTATTTTTATTTTACACCTTTTTGTCCGTTACTTGAAAGAGAAACTGAATACGTGCTCAAAACTTCTGATTGTTTAAAAATTTTTATGGATAAAAAAATTGATTAATTTTAATAGTTTATCTATGCGTCAATAATGATTAAAATCAAAGAAATAGAGCTCAATGTGAATTTAAAATATTAATCGAATATTTTCTCTAAAAGCAAAAAAGAAAAAAAAAGCAGAAACAAATCAGAAATAAATAAAAGTGCTTTAAAGTTTTTGGACGAGAGTATGAGATTTAGATTTTGAAATAAATTAGTAACACACTCATATGAAAACTTTAAGTGAAATTGTTGCAATATTATCTGGCGTTTTCTTTGACATTTTTTTTCGTAAATAAGGAATTCCTTTACCAGATTTTGGGAGAAAGAAATACTTTCTTGCAATCACTGCAGATTCGGTAGTCGTCAGAATCGTGCAAAATTTAGCAAAATGCTAAGGAATGGCAAAGTATTTTATTACAAATACATTCTCTATGCATATCTTCAAACCATTACTAAAGGTAGTTTTGCAAAATACTCACGAATTGTACCATGTCATTCAAAATTCAAACTGAAAAAAAATTTCAACAGCAACAGCAAAAAACCATGCTATTGATTTTAAATGAATTCAGCAATAGTTACTATTTCAAATTACAAGTACTATAATAAATACCCCCCCCCCCCCCACACACACACACACTCACAAAGATTTAAAGGGGGAAAAAATCTTGCTTTATTTGTTGCTGATCTCAAATAGCGAAGTTTGAACAACGAGCTTCAAACCTGATTATTAAATACAGATTTCAGACTTTGTGAAAACCAAATAAAAACTCTTTGTAATAACTTATTAAGGAAACCATTACTGTTCCTTGATGTAACAACACACATTTTTGCTCCCTAGTTTCATCTTCCAACTTCATTTTACAAACATATCCCATTCAATCAATTTGCTCACACACAAGCTGTTGTAAATGTCCTAGCGCTACATGCTTAAGGAGGGGGATGGATGGAGCCATTAGTGTAGGATCGCTCCCTCCTCTTGTTCTAAGGAAATGGAAGAAACAGAAGACGAAAATTAGCCATTTCGTGCCAGTGATAAATTAGTTCGGTCGTTAATCGCTTTCAAAATCATTAAAAGTAGAAGGTTTTCGTTCGGAATTAGCCTCTGTTTTCGGAAGTTGTTTTGACTGTATCATTTGTTATCATTTTTCTGAAATTTAGTAACAAGTAATTCTTTAATTATAGTTTATTTCTTTGAAGGACAATATATGTACTGTTCCTTTCTTTTCCACTTGAGAAAATTAGCTTTGTTTTGAAAATGGTTTTAAAGTGTCATTTGAGGGTAAATATAAATGATGTTTTGTTTTGTCTTAAAATAAGTATCGTGATTAAGCATGTATGTTTATAGCAAAATATCGGCGGAATGGGACAAATACTAGTTATTGAAAGAAAATTTTTGTATGAAAGTGAATTATCAGGTATTTAAATTTCAGTTTTATCACATTAAAATTAATTGTTAATCTCCGTCATTTTAACTAAATACTTAGATCCTTTAAATAGCTTTAATACTAAAACTTTTTACGGGGGTGATTTTTAATTGGAGGAATTGAACATGACAAATATTTTAATGTACACTGTCCCACAAATGATATTACTTCAATAAAACACTGAAACATCTTATAAATGGTAAAAATTTTTCGCTTCGCAGAATTTAATGTATTTTAGATAAAACTACTGTTATTTCTGGTTAAAAAAATCAGATGGTAGCTGTTATACAATTAATTGTTCCTGTTACTATGTGACGTTTTTAAGTTTGATGATTACGAAAAATATTTAGGTTTGTTGGTAAGTTAAGATGTCAAGGACATATCTATAGGCGTGTGTGTAAGATGATTAATATTGTACTTTTCACAGAGCTGACAAATATGTCAAGGAGCTCTAGACGAGATATATATATCATTTTTTTCCAAAGAGATGGGGCAATCAACTATACCAATCGGAAGTTTTAAATAGAGCATCTTAAATCCAAATTAAAAATACTTTTTTTTTTATTTTTCTCAATATTAAAAAAAAAATCCTAACCAAACGAGGAAAAAATTAAAATTGTTTTGTAAATGTTTTTACATCAGTTGTGGGAAATAATGGGCTTTTGTCAAGGGGCAAAACTTCTAGCTTTCAAAAAGCTTCTTTAAAGATTTGAGGTGATTGATTTTTAAAATCGAATCAAACTATAAATCTCTATATGTGAAGTTAAAAATGCAAGACAACGTGTCTACAAGTACAAATAAAAGGATTAAAAAGAGTTAAAAAACTCTAGCAAATAGCTATTTCGGGGCTATTAGAAATGAAGCCCCATCATCGGTGTAAAAAGATGATGGTTCACTGACACCAGTCAAGTGAACCAGGAATGCAAGAAACGTGAGGGTAAATAAACAGAACAGGCAGAGTAGGTACGTAGAAACTATTACGTCATGGGATAAACACGACAACTGCGCAACAAAGATTACGTCACAGACGAAAAAGTTTTCAAATAAGAGATTTCCAAATGTTAGGGAAAGGAGGGGTGCTAGGCAGATCATTGACAACTAAATCAGAATTTTTCCAGATATAATAGGATTCCCAAAAATCTAAATCAAAAATCGAAGAACAACTATGGATAATTTTTTGCAGAGGAAAAATCAAAAATATGGCCACATGACCAACAATGTTGGGCAATGGAACAGCGTTTGAAATCTTGTTTTTTAAATTGTGTTAAAAAACAAGATTTCAAACGCTCTTCCATTGCCCAACATTGTTGGCCATATTTTTGATTTTTCCTCTGCAAAATTCCATCCATCCTGCCAACCATCATCTTTTTGCACTGATGATGGGGCTTCATTTATAATAACCCCGAAATAGCTATTTGCCAGAGTTTTCTAACTCTTTTTAATCTTTTTATTTGTACTTGTAGACACGTTGTCTTGCATTTTTAACTTCATTCATTGTACAAAGTTTTCGACTGCTTTTCTTACAAAAATCTCTGTATGTGTTTTCTTTTATAATTTTAGTTTTCACTTGCTTATAACCACAAAAGTGAGTAGGAACAAATCCACCTCAATGAAGTCTAAAATTGCTAGAAAATCTTCTGCAAGGGAAAAACACATACGGACAACATCAACAACAGCAA
This sequence comes from Uloborus plumipes, assembly GCA_038373865.1. Lineage (NCBI taxonomy): Eukaryota > Metazoa > Arthropoda > Arachnida > Araneae > Uloboridae > Uloborus > Uloborus plumipes. The sequence continues at coordinate 46,617 of JAXGGA010000447.1, read as the reverse complement.
ATTGCTTAATCAACTCACATATTTATCACACTTCCTACTTAGCCTTGCCATTTCTATAGACACCCTGGAGCCGCTATAACATTCAAAGACTCCAAGGTACTTGGTCTTCTTAGACATCTTTGGAGTTATGGATCAGGTCTAATTTTATTTGACCAGATGGGAATTAGTCTCGCCTTCGCGGCTCACATTTTTCGTTTTTTAATCTGCATTTGAAAAAAAAAGAACATACATTTAAGTAGATTTTAAAGCGAAAACAAAATAAGACGAAGTTGTAATTAAAAACCAGCTCAATCCGATATATATCGATAAATTATAAGACGATTCTGATAATTTATAAAATAAAGCAATAATGAAATATTGCGCTAAAGATTATTCAAACGAAAGATGACTTGAAAAACTATATTGGCAGAGATTGAAATGTTTTTCGTATTTCATGTAAAGTTTCTAATCATTAAACAACACAAATAGCTTAATAATGAAATATGAATATGTAGCAATTGAATAAGTGTTTAAAACATAACTTTGAAGCAAAAACGGTTTTTCCTCATTCGCCGTCGAGATAAAAGGGCTTAAAATCTGGTAATATTTTAATAAAAGCACGAAATTTGACGATTTTGCGAGAAATTGATCACGTAAGTTCAATCAGCATCTGTTTACCACTAGTGTGAGAGAGAGATTGGGCCGTGGTAGCCCGATCGGTAAGGCATCGGACTCATGTCTGGAGGGACCCGGGTTCGATCCCAGCCGATCAAAGATCCACCGTCTTGATTAATGGTGGCTGGGAGGCGTTAAAAATGTCGTGGCCACAAAGTCCTCCACGTGAAACGATACCTCTGGGGATGCTGGGCCTAGGGTTTGCTCGACCCTGGGTTCTGGTTCAAAATTAAGAACAGAGCGCTCTTCAGGGCCCTATCCCGGTTAAATCACGAAGCTGTGGTAGGTACGGGGGACCCTGGAAGTGTGAAGTGAAGTGTGAGAGAGATATTTTCTATATTTCATTAGAACTCGCTAAATTCGGTGACGTTTATCGAAGTTTTGGTAGACTTTACAGCCTCTTTTTGCGAAATCGAGGTCACAATGGTAAAACATTTATTCGTTGAGAAACTTGTTTTAGAAGGTTTCTTTCGATAGCCACTTATTTAAAGAAAATTCTCATTATCACACTATCGTATGGTTTCGTGCTAAGAACGAGTTAATCCAGTTTCTTCAGACTATGTGTGGCAATTGCAATATTTTTATTCTTCCTGTGGGGCAGCGTAAGCGTCTTTCGCTTTTTGCAAACCTAGTGCGATCACCCGATATAACATCCAGCCTTTTATGTGGCACCACTAAGGCGCCAATGAAATGGCACGATTAATTTTAACTTTCAGTTTCCCCCGGATGGCACCTAGGCTCTCTTTGATGCGAAACTGGATTAGGAATTTGATTTTGCCGAAGGAATTCAAAACCATACGGATACCCAAAGGAGTTTTACATGCAGCATAATCATACAACATGTGCGCTGAGGATTTTCTGTACTTTGAAAATTCACCGACTGACTAAAGCAGGTCAAAGCCCCGATCCAAGGCATGGAGGGCCAACGTTACCACCACGCCACCAGGTGACACAATTTAAATATATAGCTTCACTAAGAGTTGTATTGGTCTATTTTTAACATCCAACTCTGAACTAGAAAATTGCTATGAACCCAAATAAACAACAAGATTGAAATTTTGTACTGCAAAATTCGAATCATATAAACTGTCAATAAAAGTTAAAATACCTTACATTTTGACTAAAACATACAAAAAAGGCAAATATCTGGTAACAATAAATACTTGATCGAAGTTTAAAGCTCTTTCTAATAAAAAATAAAAGACGTTTCTCCTGCTCAAGCTAAAATAATGAATAATAAAAAAAAAACTGCGTATGACAATTTTAAATTTATCTGAAGTGTACTTAAGAAAGATGATATTTTTGAGAAGTCCCGTTGTTTTTTTAATAGGCATGCAACCGGATTGCTCTTGAATAATAATCCTGGTGAAATAGAGGGCATTAAAGGCTTTGACGGTGTGTCATCAATCACGTCATAAGAAAAAGGGAAACTTTTCCAGTTTCATAATGCTGTAATGTCAAAGGGACAACCCTGCATATATGGGTACAAATAAAGCCCAAAACTTTTGATCGTATTGCAAATTATTTTTAAAATATGCTTCGATTAATCACGCGTGTAGTTACTCTCCGTGTAAATGTGCATTATCTAGTAAAATCATTTGCACATAAGTAATAAAGGGTTATTATCATTTTTTTAATTTTATTCTTTTTATTTTTTAGAAAGAAGTATAGTACCTAGGGACTAGCATTAAATTTATAGCAACTACAAAATATATATAAATAAAAATAAAAACATTTTTGAGACCGGGATAACTTAAAAACAATACAAAATGCCTGTTTTGAAGATTGAAACTTGAAAAAAAAAAGTTTTCTGGTTTTTAAAAGAAAAAAAATATTTCCTAACATTTTCTACAGTTCATATTGACCGCATTGATACAGATATTTTGAAATGAAAAGAAACAATTGCATTTAATCTGGAAATATTTTCTAATGAGAAAGTAGTGTAAATTATGTACCTACTTGTTCTTGAATTTGGTAGTCAACAACAAATTCAGATTTATTTTATTTCTTCTAATAGTTAATTTAAGTTTTCGAATGTCCATTTATATTTCATTTGTATTAATGAGAATCTAGACGCTTTTTTTCTTTGCTAAACATAAAAACAAACATCTATAGCGTCCTTGCTAAATCTTAGTATACTTATTTATTTTAACTTCTCAGTTTACCGTATCATGGTCCATTTGTGACAAAGTGGTGCAAAACCTTCAGAAATTATTAATCTAAAAATTATTGACACCTGATTAAGGCATATCAATGAAGAATCAATGAAAGAAATTAGAATGATGTTTGTCAGATAAGACCTATCAGTATGAACACCCCTCAGTTAATGAACATCTTGTAATGTCTTCGAAAAAATAAGTTTTTAAAACATTTTCATTGAATTAAACTTCCTTTTACACATTTCCCAAAGGAAAATGGGAAGAAAAAGCCTGATTTTTCTACTGGTAGGAATTTTAATTCACTAGATAGGGCTTTTTTTTTATTCCCCCCCCCCCCAAAAAAAAAAGAAAAAAACTTGATGAAGAATTATTAAAATTCTTGCTTTTTTTATAATTTTCTATTGCTACAAATGTCATCTGAAGTGTTCTTATTGTCATGTGGCATTTGCTTCAATTGTTAACGATACTATGAGTTTTTGAAACGAAGGTTCTCTTAAGCGTTCCCAGGTAGCTGTGGTAATGCCACATCAACATCTTTGTTTTTTCTGGAAGTCTCCCTTTTTTTCCATTTCTTCACGAAAGCACTTTCGCTCTGGTTTTTCTCACTTTCGTTTGGCCTAGGGGTTTGTCTTTCCCCCTGACCTTGTTTCACGAGCGGTGCGCTAATGCCGTTCCCTCTTGTTTTTTCCGGTTTGCATCTTCCCGCTCTTTCTGGAATGTTCTCGAACTTTCTCTTCCTTCCATCACTTCCGCTTTCCGAGCGAATCCCCCGTTTTTCTGGGGACTTTTCGCGGAGTTCTGACGTTGGTGTTGTGCGCGTTGGAGCGTGGTCAGTGCCGCTCCCTCCTTTTAAAATTACGTGGTAGAGATCCGTGTTCTTTTGTGCCCCCCCCCCCCCAAGGATTTAATGGATACCATATAAAATATTTGGGTAAGCCCTGTTTCTTTTTTAATTTAAGATTGTTACGATAATCCTCTAAAATTTACTTTACTGAGCTTCGGACAGTGTTGTACGATTATGTCCTGTATGATATGTTTATTGTGTTACTAAAAATTGTTAATATCTGTCTATATTTAAATAAATGTCCTTTTCCCCTTTTTGCATAATGTCATCTTGTTGGCTTTGCCTCACTTTACTCGGCGTTAGTCCTTTACATGAACCTGGTATATTGTACTAAATTTCCCCCCACTTTACATTACGACATATGGTGCCGTGAACAGGATTAATTTTTACTAACGCCTTGGAGCATACCCTTTTTTGCCATGTTGGGATTTTTTTGAAAACATAAATTTTTTGGGATCTCTACCACAATTTTTTCATGTCCGTTGCTCGTTTAAAAAGCTTAGAGTCACACCAACTGTAGTAAATCTTTTAATCAGAAGTGAAGTATGGCTAACTCAAAACAAAACCGGCAAAGATGTAACGCCGAAAAGTCTTTCCACCTCGAAATTAGCCCTTATGATGGCGACGAGGGTCTTTTAGACTTTTTCTTAGACCAAGTGAAAGAGGTTGTCGAAATTAATTCATGGACCGAAAAAAAGTCCATTGCCTTTTTGAAGTCTAAACTCCGGGGACCAGCGTTAAAGTTCCTTCTTCAGTCTCCCCAATTAAAAACAGCATCGTTTGACTCAATTTGCACTCAGCTTAAGATTTTTTTCGACAAGTCCTCGTCAACAAGTTGTTCCAATTCTTTCAACAACTTAATACTGAACCCTGATGAGTCCATTCGTCACCTTGCGCATCGCATTGAAGTCTCAGCAAATAAGGTTTATCCCTCCTTAGATCAAATTTCAATCGATAAAATTTGTCATGAAAAATTCCTAGCAGCAATTCCTCCAAACTTTAGATTAAAACTTCTTGAGGAAAATATTTCGGATTTTAAAGCAGCAGTAGATAGAGCTCAACATTTGCAGAATATATTCAAACAAAATGATGCGTTGTCTATTAACAGGAATAATTCGGAACAAGTAATGGTCCTCTCAAGGCAAATTGACGAATTGAAGCAACAGTTAGAGAACATTAAAACTACATCAAATGGCTCAAATAGGGCACTTATTAATCATGTCACTGATCCCTCTCCTGCCTACCCATCACGTAGCGAACCTGCTCTGAATAAACAGACCTTCGCACGCCCACACAAATTTAATAACAAACATCGCGGAAGTCGCAAGCCGTATTCAACACCCGTTGTGTGCCAATTTTGTGGTAAACCCAACCACCTAATGATGAACTGTTTCAAATTCAAGGACACCCTACATCAATCAATGAACTTTTCATCATCACGAAGCATTCCGAACGATACACAGGGAAACTTCGCAAACCACCGGCAATTTTCCTCTCACTTGCGTCCACAAGCAAGAGAATTCTACCCCAACCAAAAAAATGCCCCAGGGGATTGGTGAGTGGAGCATCCAATAGGGTAGTTTTCGATTTTTCAATTTTATTTTTATATGATAGAGTAACATGTGTGAACATCATCGGTGAAAAAATTTTTGCGATACGATAAGTAGTTTTTTTTTAAATAATTTTTAAAGTTCAAGAAAATGTGACGTCACTCGGCGGCGGAAGAAACGTCATCGGTACTTCCGCCGCGCCTCAGCCGACGAAGAGAAGCGAAGGAAACGCTTGGCTACGTTGAAGACGCACTTGAAGACTATTAACTCCTCGTGATTTTGGAAGATTTAAATCGCTCGTCCTCTCGAAAATAGGCAAAAACCATTATTGATGTCACTTGAGGGAGATTGTTGGACTGTCCTTTGACGTATCCTGTCTCCATCATGCATCAAAAGGATTATTAAATATCTAAAAATTAAAAATAACTACGCGCTCAAAATGTCCGTAGCGATAACATGGGTCCGTCGCGGAGAGCTGAGGATTGAGGCCGAGTGACGTAACTCGTGAGGTATCAAAAAAGCGCGCTTTTGCGCGCCGGATTTTTAAAAATTCATTAAAAATCAATCGTTGTGTTTTAAAATACGGCAGTGGTGAATTTTGGAGTTTTGAGGGTCAAATAACAATATTTAATGATCAAAATGGGGATTTTTAATAGGTCACAACTACCCTATTCCCTGCTTGCGTCGGAAAATGCTCCGATAGTTTTTCACCCCCAAAGTGAAACAGGTTTCGGAGAGTCACTTTTCCTCCCGTCGTCTGCAAACAGCTATAGCAACAAACACGCCACCCCTAACCTGTTCTACCGAAACACAAACCACGGACGGAGATTTAACTATTACGGAAGAACTAATAGGAAATGTCAACGTTTCGCAACGCTTCCGTTTGTTCATATTCAACTAGGCTCTAGTGTTCATTCCGCACTAATTGATTCTGGTTCCTCAGTAGGACGCATATCCCTACAATTATTTAAACAAATTAAAGACCAAATTAAGTATAAAAATATCTCGAGATCTCTGAAGATTTTTACTTTGAACTCCGAGATACATTTTCATTCATGCATAGAATGCACCTTCAAGATCGCATCCAAATTTTTCAAGAATTCGTTTTACGTTACGGAATTTCCGACCAATTCAAAGTATCAATTGATACTAGGCTTTGACTTCATGCTCAAGAACAACCTTAGCATTGACCCAGCTAAAAATGCCTTAATTTATAAAAATGAAATGTTACCTTTGGTAAAAACTACAACTCCATCTCCATACACAGATATTAATATTGTTCAGCAAACAGAAGAAAATTTCGCAAGCTATCAGCCTTGTGGCTTACAAACCGGGAAGAACATCTCTGAAAACTTTGAAGTTTTCATAAAAAGGAAGCACACTTTGCCACCTAACTCATGCGAATATGTGATGGTGGGTTGCAATAATTACCCTAAGTTGTCAAAATCTAATTCTTTTGTTTTCACTTTGAGTAAAATTACTCCCAATATTGAATGCGACGATGCAATCATTGAAAATATAACTCATGAAAATCCTCAAAGCAGTAGGAATTCTGACTTCATTTTTTATGTACCGATTGAAAATACTTCTGGTGAAATTTTACATTTAAATAAAAATAGAAAAATTGGTATGCTTGACCCAATAGAAGAAATAAAGGAAATTCAGCAGAACGAACACAATTTAAGTGTCAATTATATACAAGCATCCCCTTCCACACTCGAAATTAGAAAAAATGAGTTTTCTCTTAAGGACTTCAAATTGAGTCACCTCAGCTCTAAGCAACAGGAAGAACTCTCCCAAATTTTGTCGGATAGTTATCCTGCCTTCTCCAGTAGCCTAAAATCGCTAGGGGAAACTGACAGAGTTGTTCCTAGACTCTCCTTTATTCATGATTTCCCAGTGAAAACTCTCCCTTTTCCGATCCCACAGGCCTTACAAGCCGAAGCTAAGAGACAGCTCGATGAACTTCAAGCGGCAAATATAATTTCACGATCTATTTCCGATTGGGCTTCACCAGTCTTGCTTGTACGTAAACGTAGCAGTGAGAAAGAACAGCCCAAATTTCGGTTAGCCGTTGACTTACGACTCATCAACTCCATTTTAACACAGTCAGCATACCCTCTTCCAAAAATAAGTGACATTATTTCAAATATGGCTCAGTACAAGTATTTTACAACTCTCGACCTAGGACAAGCGTATCACCAGATACGTCTACCAGAAGAGTACAGAGAGAGACTTGCCATTACAACTCAATATGGTATATTTAACTACAACCGTGTCCCCTTTGGTTTAAGATCTGCTGCATCAATTTTCCAGAATCTAATGAATATTATAGTAGAAGAATCCCAATTAGATTCGGTTTTTGTTTATCAAGACGACATTTGTCTTTGCAGTCACAGCTATGAAGAGACAGTCGAGAAACTTCAGATCCTTCTTAAGATTTTGATGAAGTATAACATAACACTCTCTCCCACCAAATGCCAATTTCATCAAGAAAATATTAATTATCTCGGCTTCAAAATATCTCAGAACCGTGTATATCCAATTACGTCCAATATTGTAAAGATTACTAGTTTCCCTACTCCGAAAACTAAACGTGCTTTAAAACGCTTCTTAGGAGTGTGTGGCTACTACAGGCATTTAATTCCTTTCTATGCAGACATCACGAATCCTTTGTTAAAATTAACAAATTCCCGCACAGCATTTAATTGGAATGGAGAACATCAAGCTGCATTTGAAAAACTCAAGAATATTTTCTTTAAGGAACCGTGCGTTGTGCAACCCGATTGGAACAAGCCTTTTTACATCGTAACGGACGCTTCCTCAGTTGCAATCGCTGCCATTCTAATGCAAAAACAAGAAGATACTCTCTTGCCAATAGCTTATTTTGCCAAAAATCTATCAGAAGCTGAGCAAAGATATCCCGCCATTAAACTAGAGCTGTACGCCATTTTAAAAGGAGTAATGGCATTTAAATACTATGTTTACAACAGAAAATTTTTCCTCCTCTCCGACTCCAAACCTATTGAACATTACAAGAAAACCACTAATCCAATGCAACTAACTACTAGATGGCTGATTCAACTAAGTGAATTTTCATATATTTTCAAGCACGTGAAAGGCTCAAAAAACATTTTCTCCGATTATCTTAGCCGCCTTAAATATGACAACAATATAGTCGATTTGAAGACCCAACAGAATCTACTATTTGACAATGCAGCCGTTACTATTTTGAATACAAGTCTTACTGATGAAGAACCAATTTCAAATACTCAAGAAGTTCAATCGTCACACCATGATGAGTCACCTGATATTTGTCAACATACAGATCAAAATAACGTGTCGAAGACCTCTGAAAAAATTAATACTCTAATTTCTGACATTTCAATCCCAAGAAATATCTCTCAAGATAAATCATTCCATTCTTCATACGAACCTATACAAACTCCTGAAACTAAGCAGTTTAGCTTTGAAGAATATGAATATGTGTTAAACCTCTTAGCTCACTCACCTGAAGATTCCAAAAATGAAATTTCTCACGAAACCTTTTTGAAAGAACAGTTACGTGACAAGGAAACTTCGAAGATCTATAATGACATACTAAACAGAAAATCAAATCTCTCACCAAATTACGTCATACATCCATTAAATAGACTCTTAATCTACCTCAAATCAAATACAGATGAACACAGCAGTACGGGAAGGATTGTCGTTCCCCAAGCACTGCGCGATAAGGTTTTGCATATCTCTCATTTACCCCATTACGGAATCGCCAAAACGTACGAATTTTTATCAAACAAATTTTATTGGAAAAATTGCTATAATTCGGTTGTAAATTACGTTTCATCGTGTCAACAATGCATCATGGCAAAACCACACAGAATACCTAAGGCCCCGTTGCAAAATGTTCCAATTCCATCAAGACCTGGAGAATTTGTAAGTATGGATTTGTGTGGCCCTTTTCAAAATTCCTACCATATTTTGACAATAATCGATCACTTCTCACGACATCTCGATTTATATCCTTTACGTAAAATAAGCGCTGACAAAGTAGTTAACGCGCTGTTCACATACATCTCCAACAATGGAAGACCTGCAAGAATCCACTCTGATCTCGGATGCCAGTTTACTTCTGAGGCGTATGATAAATTTAATGAAGCTTTTGGAATCAAAATAACCTTCTCATCATCGGGACATCCTCAAAGTAATTCTATTTCTGAACGAGTGAACTTGGCTTTGAAGACAACAATAAAAACCTTGTGTGAAAGCTCTTACTCATTTAAGCACGCAGTGAAAATCCATAAAATGATGTACAACTGTTGTGTACACCCGTCAACAAAATTCTCGCCAAATACTCTACACTTTGGCCGAGATTTATCCTCCATATATGACTGTTACAATCCTGAAATTGAATTTTCCATTGATAAAAATGTCTCTCTCCACCGAATTATTGATGAAACGAACAAAATATTCAAGCAAGCATATGGAAATTTAAAAGATAAACAAATACAGCAGAACAATCAACACTCTAGCAAAGCCAAACTCCGAATTTTGAAACCAGGTGATTTGGTGTTTTTAAAGTCCAAAAATCAGTTCAAACCCTCATATGAAGGTCCTTTTCAAGTAGTGAAACAAAGATCAATAGTGACTTATGAAATTCAAGGCTATCAACAGCCATCAGCCCCAATATTTTTAATTCACATTGATCGATTAATTAAAGCTCCTGAAAGGATTTCTTTCATTTCTCAAAATGAAACTAAAACAGATACTGATAATTCTGCTTCTAAGTCTGCCAACAGGTATTTTCTCAGATCAGGAAAGGTGTAACTTTGTTTACTAGTCGCTGTCGTTGCTGTTCCAGTCCCGTGCACAGATTGGAACCGCTCTGTGATGCTTGGCCTCTCCTCTGATGCTGGCGTTAGATGATTTGCTGACATCCTTCTTGGACATGCCGAAACAGTAAACTTTTTGCATTTTTCTTATTCAGTATCGTTCAACAGTTTCCACAAATTTCATTCCAGTAATCCTATTACACCATTTATGTTGTTTTAAAAAAAATGTCTTACATTTTTATTTACAGTCCATCACTCTTTTAGCCAGAATGTTGTTTAAGCTGTTTACGTTTCATTGTTTGCATTGCATGTTCGAAATTGCATCGTAAATCGAAATTGCCCTCTGTCATAAAATTTTCACAAATTTTATTCTCAGATTAAATATTATGGAATTATTTTTGCTTATGTGAGTGCATTGTCAAGTTTGTTCTAATAATATTCATTCTATATATCATGAATATTGCTTTTGTTTTATATTGTATGTTTCAGTTTTTACAATTTGATGATTACATAATTATTGACAAGTCATAATTTATCCATCCTACGTCGTATTTTATGTATTGTGATAAGATTTTTTCATCTCAAAGGTTCTTCAAAAAAAAAGACTGTAGACTTTTTTTTCAGCTCAAAATATTGTATTTAATGCATGAATTCGACGAATCCAAATATAGGTATGAGATCTCTGTTGTATATTATGTAAAATTGTTTCATTTTACAAACATGATATGAACAATTTCCTCTTCTTCTATTTTATAAGTGACAAAATGGTGTTGTTAAATAATTTACATAAACATATATTCTTCTGTTATATTAATCTAGATTTTCATATATATTTCATTTTACTCATGTTCTTGTAACAAAAGGAGAAACTAGTGGTATTACGAAACCGAAAGTGTAATGAATGTGTAATCAAGTTTTTTTGTTACATGTCACTGTTATTCATTGTGAATTATTATAATGCATTTTATAAGTATAATAAGTTAGTTTACTTTATGTAGTTGTCATCCGAAGCTCAATTTTTTCCTGAAGAATCTGTACGTCGATTTGTTCTTTGGTCTCAGGTAACTTTTTCGTTTGTGCTATGCATTGAATTCGCATTATATGTTGTACTCCTGGTTCTCACTGTCTTGTTGCACCGGATCTTGCTCCGTTTGACTTGTTCTTTTTTTTCAAAAAAAAAAAAACTCTGTTTTTGTAGGGAAATGTGGTAATGCCACATCTTTGTTTTTTCTGGAAGTCTCCCTTTTTTTCCATTTCTTCACGAAAGCACTTTCGCTCTGGTTTTTCTCACTTTCGTTTGGCCTAGGGGTTTGTCTTTCCCCTTGACCTTGTTTCACGAGGGGTGCGCTAATGCCGTTCCCTCTTGTTTTTTCCGGTTTGCATCTTCCCGCTCTTTCTGGAATGTTCTCGAACTTTCTCTTCCTTCCATCACTTCCGCTTTCCGAGCGAATCCCCCGTTTTTCTGGGGACTTTTCGCAGAGTTCTTACGTTGGTGTTGTGCGCGTTGGCGCGTGTTCTGCGCCGCTCCTCCTTTTGTAAATTTACGTGGTAGAGATCCGTGTTCCTTTCCGGTTACCTTTTAGGATTACTTATGGATTAATAACGTCAAATATTTGGGTAAGCCCTATTTCTTTTTCAATTTAAAATTGTTACGATAATCCTCTAAAATTTACTTTACTGAGCTTCGGACAGTGTTGCACGATTATGTCCTGTATGATATGTTTATTGTGTTACTAAAAATTGTTAATATCTGTCTATATTTAAATAAATGTCCTTTTCCCCTTTTTGCATAATGTCATCTTGTTGGCTTTGCCTCACTTTACTCGGCGTTAGTCCTTTACATGAACCTGGTATATTGTACTAAATTTCCCCCCACTTTACATTACGACAGTAGCACAAATAAACTTTAAACGTTTTATAAACGTTTTTAAGCGGTTGTTCCTACGTTAATAACCATTTTACAACCTTTAAAAAACGAAGTGTGCTACTTGGGTTCATTCAATGCTCGATAGACCCTAATTATGAATTCGAATGCGTACTATTCTCGTAGGATCCATACACTGGAGAAAATTATAAAGAAGTAGCCAAACATATGCGCTTTTAAATGCATTTTAACCTGAGGCAGAAATAAAAAAACTACTCAAATTACCCTATGTCGATGCTTGTTACAAAAATAAATTATGAGTCAAGGAGAAATATATTTATCTTGTATAAAACTTACTAAAAGTATAAATCATTTTTGCGCTCATACTTCAAACATAGTATTTCTTAAAATATTACTTCATACTCGCACGAGCGACGTAGTTTCAATCTTACTTTTACTTCATACCACTCACTATCAGCCGCGTTCATGCTGTTAATTTTTTAAATCGCAAAACTTAATAAAGAATGCTTAAATCTATTATTAATTCCAAACCTTTCAGATTCTTATTTACTAATAGGTCTTATAACAGTTTATTTTAACTTCGTAATTTATGTGGAAAGAAAGTAATACTGGTGGTCAAAAGTAATGCAAGTTTGATAAATCCACATAAATAAAACAAAGAATATATACATGTGCGTGTGTGTGTGTGTGCGTTATACAAATCCACAGTTTACGTTGGATCTGGACGAAGTTTGGCAGGGAGATACTTGGGCACCCGGGAAGAATCATAGGGTGGTTTTTGAGCGGAAAAAGTACCGATTCGTTTGAATTTCGAATAAAGGACTTCAAAATGACTATCTGGTGAAATACTTATCGGATCTTCTCGATATTGGTCTCATTTGAAAGAACGCAAAAAATACCTTTTAGGAAAGTTTCCTTCCGAAGGTTTTCAAAACCCACTAATCGATATCTCCACCCCGAAAAAAGATATGTGCATTTTCAAATTTGGAAATATCCATTTTAAATTGGATTTATAAAAATCGTCTGCACGTGCGTGAAATTAAATAGGGTGAAATAAATTATTAATGAGAAAAAGGTGTTGCCATTTCTTTCTTGAACAGAAACAAATAAAATTCTTGCTTTTGCTTTAGGCTTTTCCTGTAACTGACGGATTAAAAATTTTTTTTTGCGATTGATATATTTTTCGTCCTGCGTTCTAGCAACCTATTGACTTTAATTTGATCGGGACTTTTAGACACAGGCGTCACTTGACATGACATTTTTCTTCAAGATACATCCCGTGCAGAGCCGGGCCAAGTAACCGCAAATAAAACAAGCATATTTTTTAAAGAATGTATCACGATCTGATGCAATTATTTGAAAGTACTGCCTCATATGTACACATCAAAAATCATTTCAAGTATGTTTTTTTTTCTTTAGTTTTCATACCTGCCGTACTTTTACCATTTTTTCTGACTTTAATGTCTATCATATGATTTCATTATTTTCTGTGATATTTTTTACAATAAAGACTACATTGTGAAAGATTTTAAGAACTACATAGACTAATACTTTAAAGACATAGACGTCTGTATTATACAATTTTAAAGAAATCTTATGCTAATCACTGTGCTCACGCTGCAAAAAATACAGCATTAGAAAGAAAATAGCCTTAAGAAGACGGAGAATAAACGTGGTACAGCTCTACCGTGCTTTACATTTAAAATTTACATTGTCTGTATTTTTTCATGTATTTTATATCTTAAAGCTTATACCTGCATTTGAATCTTTTATTCTCTGTAAAAACATATAGTTTCTTTTAAATATTTTTTAAGGCTTCATTATATTACTTCAAAGATATTACGAAACAGAAAGTTTGTTACAATTAAGTAACACCAAAAAGTCAAAGGTTTTTATCAGTGGGTATTGCTTACTCTTTGTATCACACAGTTGTTATTAAAATGCACTTTTTTTCCGCTGACTTTTTTAAAAGTAAAACATAAAAAATCAAATTACGTTTGACAATACTGACGAAACAGGGGAAAATAAGCAAAATGATTACAAGAAATAATCCGTCTTTCTTTCAATTTTTCTTTCAATTTCAAAACAAAACGAAGGGTTCATTGCCACAAATAATTTTTTCCTTCAATATTACTTCCAAGCTTCATATGAGAAGAAAATGTCTTCAAAACGCATTTAATACCTTGTTTGTTAAAGGGTTTGGGGAAAAAATAATTTCCATTTGGAATAAAAGAAGCAAAGTAAACGAATAAAGTCAACAGACACAGCAAACAAACAAAGCAAGCAAACAAAACAGTTGCTTACGGCCAAATATTCTACTCATTTAACGTGGCTAATATTTTTCGTTTATGTAAGACACAAACTTTTCCTAAATCAAAATTTCATGTAAATGTAAAAAAAAAAAAAAATACGTAAATGCACCTACTAAATTTAGTTTTTAATGTGCTGAAAAAAGAAAGATTCTCCAGTTAAAATTAGTCTAAATTTTATAAAATATTAAAGGCTTTGTGATTAGCTATACCATTTTACTATATAGCAATGTTATAATGGCAACTATTTTCTTAAAGCGGGTTCAATGACTTTATTTCACTAAAATTCTCACTGATACAGTGCATAAAATAAACTGCTGTTTTTACAGTAAATAATAGCAGCTAATGTTCCAGTTTAAACTGTAAAATGCACAGTAATAAACTAAAACTAGCAATTTTAGTTTCTTACTCTAAAGTTAGCAAATTTTAGCTTATATCGGTAAAATTCAGCTATAATATACTAGAAAAACAGCAATATAATACTAGCAGCATAGATTCTAAGTGTAAAATGCACAGTAATTAACCGTGAAATTAGTAATTTTACAGTTTATTACTATAAAATTAGCTCTATTATATTGTAAAAACATTTATTTTTCAGTGTATTGTACAAAATTTCGTTGATAAAATGTTAGCTGACGTTTTTAAAACAAACGTTAGCTAAAACTTCATCAACGAAATGACATGAATAAATTAAAGTGTAATAAACTCTTCTTTACGCGGTAATAGGGAATGGTGAGGGGTGCTATTATTCTCTCCGAGAGTTCTATCTTTTCTCAGTGGTGTACAATGGGTTAAAGGTGCCAATTTTTCATGTTGGTTAAGAGAGCAATTTTTGTTCCCTGCAAGGTGCCGCTGGTGTTATGAACTTTTCACCCCTGATAGTTGTCGAATGCAAATTGTAGTTTTAGCGATGATTATTTGCAGTGTAGCTGCCTTATGATACATCTAACTTGTCAGTTCAAAATTAAAATATTTTACAGTCTCGAGTAACTTCTTAAATCACTAAATCACTGCAAAGGATAAAAGCTCTAGAACTGCAAAGAGGTTATAATATTATAAATATTTTTTGCAGAAAAAGTAACTTTAGCCTAGCTGGCTACACTGTTATCTCTTTTTTTATTGTCAATTTTTTAACAACGTGTTACTTTTTACTTGCATCTGTGATTAGTCTATCAGTTTTCTCTTCTGTGTAAAAGCATTTGAATTGTAAGGAGCGTTCCTTTGTTTTACGACAATACAAATACCGTAAAGTCGGGTTACTTGGACCCACAAGGAGATTACTTGAGCCCACAGTAAAATGATAAAATCTGGGTTTGGTACTAGCATTAGAGACTGCAGAGTGCTTCTACCTAGAGGAGAAACAAGGAACTACGTGCAAGTCTTCAACTAATAAGTACCAAACCTAGATTTTCTCATTTTACTGTAATGGGCTCAAGTAACCCCTAGGGTCCAAGTAACCCGACTTTACGGTATGTATAAGGTGTAATGTAAAAGGGCAAAATGTTTTCTCTTATACAAACTTGCTAAAAATGCATTATTTGCTCCAAAATGTTGCTGAACTTGTAAAAAGGGAAAACTTCCTTTCTCCCTTCTGTACACATTCTTTAAAAATGTACTCGTTGCTAAAAATTATCAGACGGCCAATTTCGTTTTCAGATCTAAATTATTATATTAATTACATAATTCTGACTACGACTAGTAATAATTATAATTAACTAAATTGATGTCATAAATTCAACTGATTTAAAAAAAAAAAACTTAATTAATTAAAAACAATTAATTTAATTAAAAACTTATAGCTGTGTGCCTACCTAGGAAATTAAAACACAGTCACCTGGTTAAAAACAGGAAAAAAAAGAGCCACAGAATATGTATAGAGATGAAACTTCTACTTCGGCAAATTCAAGTATTAACTAAATCCTTCAAATTCCAGACATTTTCCGTATTAGAGCGTGATTTTGAAGGCGAGAAAAAAAAGCCATATTTCTCCACCACTCAAATACCGTGACATAACTCGCAGAGACGACGTGGGAAAGAACACAATAGATGCACTAGAAAAGCTTTTGAGGCCGAAAATTCATCTTCGGTGCCGGCTTCCGTGGGGCTGTTGATTAATATTCCCTTTACATCCCTGTTCCTCCCCAAGATCCGTTCTAAGATGGTAGAAGAAGCAGCGAAAGACGCTTCTTTTTTTTCTGAATGTGAAAAATGCATTCGAGTGACTAGACGGTTCTGCTTGATTTTCGATCTTTTACTTTTTATTCATCTTTTGAGAGATAAAGTATGCTTAATATCTCTCTAAGGAGGCAAGTAGAGAAAAAGCAATCAACTCCAGAAAAGTTTATGTCTGTGTCTAAATAGCGAGATAGGACTGCAAACAAAAAAAATTATGCACGTACACGGATAAATCGCTGCTTGAAATGAACAGTGACATATCTGCAAAAATCGATTTTTTTTTATTACATCAAAAAAATCATTTTTTCTTACTCTTTCTTGTGGTAATATCGGTATATCTCTAGTTTCAAAATATCGCACAGCAATTGCCAGTGTCGTTGTGCATAGTTGGTATTTTGACGCGCTTTTCCTAGTAAACAACGACACAGCCGCCATTGCGTCATTACTGAAGAAGTTCTTGGAGAAGGAACATCTATGTTTCTGTAAGTTGATTCGGCATAAGTACCCTCAATACAATTTTACGATTTTACTTCAAAATGCCGTTTTACTCCAAAAACTTTGAAACGCTCTCCTGAAAAGTAGTGTTTTGCAAATATGGCACTGTTCATTTCAAGCAGCGACACACACACACACACACACACACACACACACACATATATATATATATATATATATATATATATATATATATATATATATATATAGGGGAGACCGGGGCAAGATGACGAATTTCGTATTTATATATATATATATATATCAGGGACGTGCCGTCTGGGTAGGCAAGGTAGGCAGTGCCTACCCACGAAAAAACTAGACCAACCTCACCACTTCATTCAATGACATTTAATGTGTTCATTAGAAAAAAAATATTTCAGTTTTACACAGCAATAATAGAAAAAAAGAAGAAAAAATGGAAAATTTTTCATTTTGATACACTTGAAAAGCAGCGACCGACACTGCTTTTCGATCTCCGTATCAATGCAATGCTTAGCATGCAAAACACCTCCGTGCCGCACTTTTCTCCCTCTTCGCGTTAGCCAAAGCGACCTTGGAGGCAAAATAAAATCTGCCTCTCTGGCGTAGCCGACGAAGATCAGCTCGAAGGCTACACTCTTTCTCTGTCGGTCTCTTCAAATCTCCGCTGCAATTTAGACGTTATGTGCAGGGCGGTGAGCGTTAGCAAAATTCTCAATGGTTTTGGCATCTTGATTCGTTTTTTATATGGTTGCTTGTTTTCTATGAAATGTTTCCGTAATTTTCAAATGGTTCGTTTTTCCATTTGTCATATAGTTTCCCATGTTTAAGTTGAAATCTCAGGATAGTTGTTCTGTTTAAAAAAAGACTTACGAAGTAAAGCGACAAAATATTGAAAACTTCATATCATTATTATATGGAATTCAATTTTAAAAATTAGCTTTTAGAGTTGATAAGGATGCATTCAGCAGTCCAGAAAAAAAGTACCGAAATTTTTTGACATTATAAGACGGATTGCAGATTTGTAGATATTTATGGGGACAAGCTTTTTTTGACAAATGTATAAAAAATGTACTTGATTTTATTTTTGAAAAATAAACTGAGCCTACTGTTTCCAGAAATTGATGTTGTTGCAGTAAATTTTGACTATACCAGCCACAATTTTTTAGAGTGAATATTTTCGGCCATAAAAGCAACTAAGGTCAACAAAAGGAACAGAATGACAAATTAACAACCTTTCTTTCTTGTTTTGATATCCATAGGAAAAGAAAGTGAACAAAATGAAACAAGACCTCATTTTCAATTTTTATGAAAGTCACAGATATTTTCACCTCAATGAAAGAAAAAAGAATGGATTTTTGATAGAATGAGATGAAAATATTTTTATATATGTTTATACTAGAGACTACGTAGATATCATTCATATTCATACTATTTTATTACGATTAACAGCATCTGCTTATTTTCAACATATATATTATTATTCCACAATTATCTCATCTGCCTACCCTGGGCGTTCGTTCACGGCACGTGCCTGATATATATATATATATATATATATATATATATATATATATATATATATATATATATATACGCACACATTAATTTCAATTTTGTATAAAGTCGGAACGAAAGACATCCAAACATTGTCAGACATCTCAACAGGCGTCAAAGGCAGCTCTTTGAAGCTGGTGGTTACAAGAGAAAATTTTTGGCATGTTTAGATGTATAGAAAAATAAATAAAAAAAAACTGTTTGCTTTTATTTGTTTTTGCATCTGGTAAAAAAAAAATAATAAAACGAAAAAACATTTTAACTACAACCTTATCATTTTAGTTTTTAATATCGTTAAAATTTTATTAATAGGGCAATTCCAATATTACGGACGTAACAATCAAACTTTGAAGGTAATTGTTATTTTTGTAATCAAAGAGTCCGCATCAAAATTTAGGGTAGCATAACGTCAATTTATACAAGTGAAAAAAATGCCTTTTTATCTAACCAAATTGTAATTACGTGTGCTTAAAATTGCATTGTTGTTTCCGCAACTTTGGACTTGTCTTGTAATCTATATTAATGCGAGCCACGACGAAAATAATTAAGATGCAATTGGTACATTAATGTACTTTAATGGTATGCAACTTTTAAAAAACTAAATCAGTTTATAAATTTTCTAAAGCTATTAAAATGCACTTCATTTACTGAGTCAAGCTCTAAAATCTCATTTCTTAAGACTTTTTTAACACACTGCTACCTAACATATTGCAAAATGTAATAATTCCTTTCAGAAATAATTACACCCAAAAAGCAGGCAAATGCAGTAGAGTAGTTAGTTATCCATCTTCTATAAATTTAATATTTTTCTCCCGAACTTCGCAATCAGGCACACAGCTTCTGTGAATGGTCCGAGATACGGTAAGAGTCACAAATGCCGCCGTGCAAAAGCCATTAGTGTTAGGGATTTCTTTTCTTTTGTTTCCATAGCAACGAATGGAGCTCTGAGCGAAAATTAGTGATTTTGTATCTATGATAAATTACTTAGTTCATTTCGAGTTTTTGAAATGTGATGCTGAAAAAAGGGATTATCTTTATATAAGATGATGATATTAAAAATGAAAGGAGAAAAACCCTAATTTCGTTGCCTTTGATTCGATTTTTTTATTTCTCTTTTTTTTCGACTTTTCCTTATAATCAGAATAAAATAGTTTTTTTTTTCCGTTGCTATATTTTTTCAGATTCCAACATGAAATAATATAAGAGATTTGTCTTGTTTTTTTAAGTTTCAGTATCAGTAATAATATATAATTTAACAATACATATTTAGACACAAAATTATAATTGGTATTATAGCTCAATTAAATGAATGTAAATAACTAAAAGTGGAAATTTTACTACATCAATACTTTACTCATGTCTCACAGAAATTCGATTCATTTTAAGAGATTTCTTTGTAAAAAGTCATAAGAATCCGTTTAAAATACATAAAAAAACGCTTAAGATTAATTTCAACTCCATATGAAATGAAAACACATCCCACATACACTACACACAAACACATAAAGTAAAAACGGTGGATTTGTAAAGTAGATTTTGCTGTTGATAAGACGTATTTGTATAAATTATACAGCTTAAAAAAACATGGAATAAATGTCTAGCTAGGGCTTTAAACAATTTAACGGATTGTATACAGTATTAAAAAGCTCACCGACTGCATTTAAATGTAGGGGAAGGTGGGACATAGTTAAGATTACTGACCTGTTTCAAAATGAAAAAATGGGAAATTCTTTCTGAATATCAGTGTACATAAAGAAGGGATAATGTATTTTGTGATACAACTATCCTTGAAAGGTAATTTTTCTTTTTTGGCAGTTATTTTGCACCTTTTGCTAAAAAAGGTTGAAATTTTTCACTTCAAAAAACCATGGGGCAAAGTGAACAATACAATATTTTTGTAATGAAACATTTTCTACTTGATGAGTTACAGTATTTTTCGTAAAATGAATGCGTGAATAAACGAATAAATGAATTATTATTGAAAAATAAACTAATAAATAAGTAAACAAATAAATAAATTAGTTAATATTTGAGAAAAGGAAATGAGTAGAAAATATGGAGAATGAATTATAAAATAAGTTAATGAATAAATAAGTGAATGAATATATAAAAGAATGAATAAATCAATAAATGAAGAAATACGTACGTGAATTGCTAAATGAATGCACAAATAAACGAGATGAGCTTTTTTTTTTTTTAACGGTTGCAAAATTTGCTTTAAGAAATATGCACCTGTGAGAAAATCAAAGTTCTTCCCCTACTGTTTTACTGATGACTAGTCATACTTGGATAGTTTCAGACTTAACTTGAAAAAGCATGTGTTTCACTAGAGTAGTTAAAGAGTTTGCCTAGGATGATTTTACTCATTTGTTACCTTTTCGTTAATTGAAGGGCTTGGGAGATGAAGGAATTATGTGACAAAACAGAAATTGTGAGTAATTAAAGTTTGAAGTTTTATTGTTGCAGCTTTTTATTTTTCTGGCTTTGTCGTTAGTGTGCGTATGACATGGTTTTAATGACATCTAGTTTTCGATGTACCAAGTTTTATTTGCTTACATATATCCATTGCTTACCATTATCCAGAGTGTTTATTTTTTAAAATGTAACATAGCCCCTTCATCCTCCAAGCTCTTCAATTGCGATTACACACTGCCTATTCACAAAAAAATTTTGGTTAATCAGTTACAGATGGTTCAGTTTCCAGTTTCATTCTTATAGATATTTTTCCCTAGATTCTGTAAGGTTCCTAACGCACTTTCTTCGCACATTATCGAATCTCTGGAAAAAAGAGAGTTTCAGCTTGAATATAATGTTTGTCAATCAGTCAACTTATATAGGTGACTAAATGCTATATTTAGAGACAAACAAAACGTAAATACATAGGACGGGGGCGTTGCTAAATTCTCCTATGAAACTCTGAATTCCACAAATAATAAAATAGGGCATGCACATATCATACTTACACAGAGGTGGATCCAGAAATTTTTGTAAGGGGGGGATCAAATTTTAGCGCCTGAGTTTCCCTTTATCTGTTAAGTGGAAGGAAAACACAAAGCATGTAACAGTTAAACCTTCTTTAAAATATCATACAATATTGCACAGTAAGTAACATGTGTGTAATTATATGTCAAATTAACCTGTATTTATTTCGGTAAAAATATATTATCATCAGGAAATATAAATTTGTTAGATATAAATTGTTAACATGTGATCAATATATTGTAAAATTCTTTAAAATAAAATTCTCATAAAATTCTTAAATATTTTTTTTTTCATAATGCATGTTTGTTTCAATAAGAGGAAGATTGATAATGGTTGTGCAACTGATAAAAGCTGTTTCTCATCCCACTGGTCAGCTGACCCTTTGACCACCCCCTAAATCCGCCTTACTTACATTATTTAAATCCTATACTTACACCTAATAAGATGAGATATAACAGGGGGGTAAAATAAATGGACATGGGTAAAATAACATGGGTAAAATAAATAAATGCGCAAAATTATAAATAAAAACATGAATTTGTTTATAGTCACGAAAAGTCGATATATTAGTTTACTGTAGTATTCAAACAGGAATCAGCTTAAATAAACTCAATTATAAAATTTGGAAATATTTCCCAACTACAGTTGCGAAGAAGAAAAACACAATGCTAAAAAATGAATGATAACGCGATAGAGATTAAATTATTTTAACCGTTATCACAACAACTGGACATATTAAATTAAAAATAAATACACGGAAGAACAATTTAAGATAGAATAATTTTACAGATTTCATGATAAATAACTTCACGTATAAAATAATATTAGTAATAAAGCATAAAATGAAATATATAACGCCATTTCATTTTTTGTTTTGATTTTTTCTTTCTACTAAACAGTTATATTGTCACCGAGCTTATAAAATTATTAAATAAAACTTGCCCAATATGAACATTCTTTGCTATGTCCCATTAGCAATCGGTAATTAGAGCGCCTCTGACCCAATTACGTTTCCACAGAAATGGTGCACTAAAAAAATAAAGTTGTTTTTGTAAAAATTGCTAGTTTTACAGTACTAAACTAAAATTTCTACTTTTAAAGCACGAAACTAAAATTGCCAATTTTACAGTAACAAACTGTAAAATTACTAATTGAACAGTTTATTATCGTGCATTTTACAGTTTTAAACTGGAACAGTTTATACCGTTGTTTTTACAGTAAAATACAGCTAAATTTTACAGCAACAAACTGTAAAATTTCCAACTTTACAGTAAGTACTGTAAAATTGCTAGTTTTACAGTTTATTACTGTGCATTTTAGTTTTAAGTTGGAACCTCGGCTGCCAGTATGATACTGTAAAAACAACAACTCATCTTTTAGTGTAACGAATGGAGCACTCTTCTGGTGACTAATATTAAAGAACTTAAACACTTGGTGTCACTTAAGTACGAACTGTAAAGACATAGCTGAAATAAATATTTTCTGAAACATTTACGCATTCATTCATTAAAAAAATTACGATGTCTTGCAAGATATTTTTTCTTTCTAAAAATATACCCCTACCTTAGAGCATAGAATAAACGTTCATTTCATACTTAAATTAATTCACAAAAGATTTATATGCACAGCACGTAATAAAATATACGCTGCCAGAGATTGAGAAGACGCTGAACAGATGATGTCAAAAATATTTCCCGCAGAGAACTCCCCTTGAGTCCCTGGAGTTTAATAATTTTGTTCTTTGCTCTCTATTTTCAAGGCTTTTTTTCTTGAGCAAGAATGCAGAAATTCCTAAGAAATTGAAATCTCAAATGAACAAGTTCTATTCTTCTTGCGCTTTTTTTTTGTTTATTTTACGCTGGATTAAATTTGGAGAACTCTATTTTGTCGAAAAAGAAAATTATGCTTCATTGTTTCATTTTTTATTTTTTGAATGAATTGTGAAGAAAATATTTCTTGTTAAGAAATGCATTTGCATTTAAAATGTTGATACTTATTTTGGACTGAATATTCCGAATTTTGTAAAAGGTATTAGAGACTTGAAATCCAAATTACTTTTCTTTGAAAACCACAAATGATATGACAAACAATGAATCTGCAAACGAGATTTTTTTCCTGATTTGATAAAATTCGTCAAAGAAGAAATGCATTTTGATACCGAAGTAATCAAAAATACGTATCATTATTATAAAATGTAGCAATTCCAACGGGAAAACTGTAATTACAAAAAAATAATCTTTCAATAAAGATTTATACGTAAATAGTTTTTATTTAAGAATCAGAAAAGCATTTTATATCAAAAGCAAAAGAGGTGGGGGGGGGGGGATCTCAGCATTCAAATTTGAAGTTAAATTAAATTCCATTTATACGTATTTGTAAGGTAAAAATCAGTAATTACTTCCTTATACATTTAAGAGATCACATTTACATTCTCCAAGTATTGATGTGCAAGTCTACAGTTATTTTATTAATGAATTTTTATCGATCGTAGCAAAATGACGGTTTGATTCAAGGGTGAAGCAGACCCACATTAACTAGTGATTAAATAGAGGTACTACCTCATTTAAGAGAAGCGTAACTATTTATAAAAATTGCAATTGCAAGACAAAGTTACCACGTTGCATACGGTAGCAAGAAAATATCATTTGTAGTGCTAAAAAGAGCATTTAAAGTTGCTTTAGAAGGATCTTACATAAACAAAAAATTAAAAAGTTGCAACACAAAAGTATCACCCAAATATTACTGTCTTCCGGGAAGTTACCAAATTAAAATTTAAAATTAATTTAAGCAAAAACAATTATTTTTGCAGTAATTTAATAGCTACAGAATGTAATCAAATTTCTACTCTCTCTCAAATAGAATAGCAAAAAAAAGTCACTTTATAAATAATATCACATTTTTTATCACATTGCAAATTTAAGAACGCGCTTTCAACTTTGCTTTAAATTCAGTCTAATTTAAAAAAAAAAAATGTGGTTGTAAAAACTATGAACAGTTAAACAAAATAAATCTGGCCATACCGTAGTTGAATCCCCTAAATCTTAACTCATTTGGGTGCAAGTATATATATGAATAATATGCATCATTACAATTTTAAATACGAAACTACAGTACTTAAGATCAAGGAAAAAAAAAAGTTATAACAGATGCTAAAATAAAATTATCTCTTAGAATAAACACAATTTTAAATTGTACTATTTATATATTTTTAACAGCACAGCAGTTTTTCAGGTTAGACAAACAAGTTAATTTCTGCAGTTGTACTTTTTGTTCTTTTTTTAAATACACGAAGAATTATTATGTTTAATTTTTTTCCTCAATCAAATACACAAAATATTTTTCCAACAATAACATAATCAAAATATAGTTTAAAAAACTAAAAATATGCTTTGAAACCTTTAGTATAAATAATAGTGTTAAATATATTACTTTTATACTTGCAAAGAACGTGAGTTTTATCTTTTCTTCAGAGTTACATACACACAAACAACTGAAAAACTTGTAATACATCAACATTTAATAATATAGTTTAGCCTTTAGTATTAATAATAGTATTAAATATATTACTTTTACATTTGTAAAGAACGTGAATTTTATCTTTTATTCAGAACAACATACATACATACTAACAAACAAACAAACAAACACACATGTGAAACTAATAAAAGCGTATTGAAAACATGACATCGATCATCTGATTATAAAAATTTCTTAATCGTTGTTTCGTTCGTTATATAGATGATTGCTTTAAGGAGAAAATGCAACCCATCCTACAATCTTCGAACATCAAGACAGACAACTTGCCCTAAACCACGTAATCCTTAATGTTTCACCAAAAACAACCATCGAAGACATTAATCCTGGGATCAGTCAAACGAAATCTTTTTCTTGGTGATCTAAACAGAAACTTCTTTCTTGTATTATTGGGTTAATGAGAAAATGCCTTATTTTTTATAAAAGAATATTGTTTTGCATGATACTTCCCTTGTTAATGGTAATTTGACTTCTGTTAAATTGAAGAAAAAAAAACATATGTATTTAAAGTTATAGAGCAAACAGATACAAACCGGTGCTTGTAGCAGGCAATGTGTTAAATCAGAAATTATAGGTAAGGTGATTTCACTTATTTTTAACGTCGGTTTTAGTATAGCGTATAAAATACTGCATGATTAATATGCTTTGAATAGTTATATAATTTTAATAATGTTACAAGATTTGTTTTTCATTTTTTCTCTTTTTTGATAAAGCATTACTCTTTTAATTTTTCTTTGCATGAGTCAAAAATCTCTGTCACCACAATATTCCTACTGGATTCTCCTTACTAGTAGCAAATAAATAATCTGTTCTTGCACATCAAAAAGCATGTATTTTAGCATAAAAGCATGACTTTTTATGCTAATGTTGAAACTAACAGAAAATCAGATTACAATGAGTCATCAACGAGAATTTAGAAAACATTGGGGACGAAAAATACCGTTTTTCTTCCTAAGACGGCAAATATTCTATTTGTACAAAAGTACTACGAGAATCACGACTACCATGCATTAGAAGTCTGTTGACGAATCAGAATTGGCAATGTAAAAAAAAAGTCTCATAACTCTGAGGTTGCTTCATTCCAATGTCCATTCTATTATTTTTCGTTAAATGTCTTTGAATATTATTTTTTGAATTAATTAAATTATATTGCTTTTATTATAAATTAAACAGTCTTTTATTAGGTATCTAAACTGATATTTTATTATTAACATAAAACATACTCATCTTCATGTACTTTGATATGTGTGTTAAAATCAGCTTAGACAAAAAGGCTTAATTTTTAAGCTTAGACAAAATGCTTAGACACTTAATGCTTAGACAAAAAAGTACAGGAACTCGTTTCGTAAGATGCTACATCGCATACATTTTATACTAAACGAAAATGTATTCCTTTTTAGGTAGGAAAACAAGGACAGACTTCTTATTTATTGTTTCAAGAAAACTTTTACTTTTAACTTAAGAATTATTTCAACTACTTTTGCAAGTTTCAATTGTTTGATTGCATTTCCTAAAGGTGTTATGAAAGTGTCAAACTACGTTGCACGTAATAACAGAGAGTAATTTATTAACCATTTTTTTTCTTCAACTGTCTCCAATAGGAAATAACGTTGCGTTGAAAGAAAAAGAAGCTGCAGTTATTCGATTTAATACCATCTGGTTTAAAGAAATAATGCACCAAATACTCTGAATGGGCAATTTATTCTAACGGGAACTTTAGAAAAATCGAATTAAAACAGGAATAGCAATTTACAAAAAACAAGGACTGAAAAACACAAAGCAGAAACCAGTCAGTCAACACAGAGCTAATTTCTGCACAAACTATTTTTCGTGTTTCTAAATCGACTAATGAATGAGCTGATTTATTGTCAGTACGAAATTGCTAATTTTCCTCCTGCTTCCATCCGGTATCCATGGCGACAAAAGAAGAGGAAGATCAAATACTAATGGCTTTTACCACCACATACTCCCAAAGCTGCCACAATTCATTCAAACGAGACTCTGTGTGTGAGACTTGATTGTGGAAAGTTTTTTTTTTTTTTTTTTTGAAAAAAAAGGGGATAAAAAATGTCGCCGTATTTTGTCCATGAGGCGTTAGAGCTTTCTTATGGACGTAATTAAATCACAAGACATAATAGGAGGATGAAATGTAATTGCTGGTCCCATGTTGAGGAAGGTGAAAGAAAATTTGTTGAAAGACCTACTTACAATTTTTTTAAACCAGAGCAGTAATTGCATGTTTTAGATGAAGAATTTAAAAGGAAGAAAACTTTCAAAGATAATGTTATGTGGTTAGAAAAAATATATTACTCGCTTTTACAGTTACTATTCCATTTAAAGCAGCAAGTTGTTAGAAACAAAAATAAAATTTTGTAAACGTCTAATTGTTTCGTATAATTTTAGAGTAAATGACTTTAGTTTGAATAAAATATTATTTTAACTTTCTTTTTAGCAGCACTAGAGTAAAAGGAAACATTTTTTACGCAAATGCATTGCAGTAAAACGGTAAGTTATAGGATTCAAAAGAACATTTAAGAGGACTTTAATGCTAAAAATAATAATCTATAGATCGTTAAAAAATAAAATAAGGTTATTTATTAAACATTAAATGTAAAATACAAAACACTAACGCATGTGCGGCATGTAACTCTAATTTTACCCACATAAATGTTTCATGCAGCTATCTATTACTAGGGAAAAGGAGCAGATTGAAGGAGTTTAAAGGTATTTGTGTACGTTTTTTCAAAAAAAGCTAATTTTTAAGACCACTCCTGTTACTTATTTTTCAGAAACTTTATGCTATTCTTTCAAACATTTTTATTTTAAAAATAAAAACAAAATTATTAAAATGTTTCATAGACTTTTAAGAGAGATATCCCTTCAATATTTTACTGTTAATAATTTTGGAAAGTTTTTTAGTTTTTTCAATTTACTGTGGTTAAGCTAACATGGTTTATTGAATGTGCTACCAAGGACCACAAGTAACGAAACCAATACATATCCAACTAAATGCACTGTTGTATTATTTTTTAAATACTAGGAAATATACTTTTAGAAAACTGAAAATTGAAATGAATATTTAAATATTTCAAGACAACTTTATTTTCGCGTAATGTGTGGTTTTTATTTATTTATTTATTTGTCTTTTTTAAGTTACTTAATCCCATACAACAATTTAAACCCGACAGCTTTAATACTTCTGTCACCTCAAACTTAACAAAATAAGTTATCAGTTTAATGTTAAAAAATTTTCATAATGCTCTTACCGCTTGAAACTATTGTTAAAATAAAGTTATTCTACCTTAATAAATCTACTAAAGAAGGAAATTTAAAGTTTGGGAACATATTTTAAATTGAATAAAAGACTAATTTAAACATTCAACTTAGATGCTTAGAGAGGAAATAGATGGAATTACTTTACCACTTTATAAAAAAATATGTATGCATGTAGACGAACGCTTTTATAATGAAATTGAGAGTTTTCGTTAATGCCATCTCACCCGAGAAAAATATACGTTATACAATTTGCACCTTGGACGGCTTTTAGAAATTGCGTGTTTCATTAAATACACTATTTATCTACGAAAGATTTCAAATATACAGTACTCACAATTATGCTGTCAGAAACAAAACTGACAGAAAACGGGAAAGTTTTTGCTACAAAAAGTTAGTACCTTCCTGAAATTCTTTTGAGACAGTTACGATTATTCTTAATAAAAACGAGTTACGTTTTTGGATTAAATGAAGAACCTTCAAAGAAAATTCATGTAAGAGCTCAGCATCATCCTGATTTTTCAGGATAACTACTAAATCCTAAAGCATTTTAGCAAATGCGGCAAAGTTAACGCAGAATTTGTAAGCAAATATCTAACATCAAATTTGACTGAAATTACTAACCTACTCAAAAATGCAGTGTCCAGATGATGCATTTTAACCTTATTAGAGAATTGGCCAATCTAGACGGGCTGTAACTCTTTTGAAGGCAAATAACTTTTTTAAAAAATCTGAATATATTTTTTAAATGATAGCTAAGCATATTTTTCACAACAGTGAGAAGTCTGCATTCATGCAACATGCTGAAATTCAGAGAAATTTTTTGCAAATAAGCTTGATTTTCCCAGGAAAATGGTGAAATGCCGTAAAAATCGTGAAATTTACCCAGAAATAATGCGGAAGCTACATAAAAACTAAAGATTTAAAATTAATAATACTTGAACTACATAAAATATGCTTCATTTAATATCAAAAATGACGTTAAATATTGCATTGTAATCATGTTCAGGTCATATGAATATACAGTTGAGCATACAATACCTACGTGTGATGTTACGCAATTTTTGCTATATAAAAAATCTTTCCGGAAAAAACAATGTCAATTTATTTATTGTGAAGTAGAGATTCCCAATGAAAAAAATATTTAAAATATTTGAAATTAAGCATTGAGCTTAACATTATAAAACAATTACAGCTTCATTATAGTACGCATTACTTAAAAAAAAAATTGAGGGGGACATAGTCTTCCTCAACTGTCTTAGTGGAAAAAATATATTAAGTTTTATAGTACCACTACACAATGACTAAAATGGAGTCCCTTCGTGAAAGTCACTTGAGGGTTACATACAGGTTGCCGTTCAATGACCGCTGCGTAACGTCCCAAGTAGCACACTTCGTTTTTTAAAGGTTGTAAAATGGTTATTAACGTTGTAACAACCGCTTAAAAACGTTTATAAAACGTTTAAAGGTTATTTATGCTACCTGAGGTGCTTGTTATGTCATTTACATTCCCCGATGGCCTTACACACTGTCAAAGCAGTCGTATCTGTAATCAAAACCACACGATCAATGTACTTGTAGCGGTGACGGCGCAATGCCAAATGAAAAATGTCACAAAAGTACTATAGTATCTAAGACGTGATTATGTAATTTATGACTGTGAGCATTGATATTTGCAGTAACATTAAAGTAACTCTGCCGCGGTTATTGCGCTTCCAAGGAAATAGTTGGGGCTAACCGTGACACATAAACAACCTTTCCTTTGCTAAAGATCATGTACAAATTTCTAGACTGTACTATGTGATTATCTATCATATAAAAACGTAATGAATACTAGGGTGGTGCGAAAAACAAAAATTTTGGAATTTTACTCTGTAATAACCGGCAAAAGCTGTGCATGCGTAAGTACAAAACACATGTAAAATATTATCAAGTTTGAACAACTCCTTTAGGGTCCTACCAAGGCTAGAATTTCTCTAAAAATACGAAAAAATGTCAATTTTCAAAATTTTTTTGGAAAATATAAATATTCTATATTTTTATTCTAAAACCATTAAAATGCTTCATTTTAACACTCTTTTCATGCATCTTTAAAATTATTTACATTCTATTCAGTATTAAGTTCGTACATAAACCGTAAAGTTCCGTGAAATTAACCAAAAATTGACTTTTTTTTACCATTTTTTGCACATAGCAACAATTCTTCTTTTGTAATAGAGATACTATTTTTTTGCAATGAATGGGTAAAATACAGCTTTTAGTCGTAAATGCAATTATATTTCGTTGCATTAACAGCCCAGAATGCACCACAAGGAGGTAGCTGCATTTTGGGTGTCATTCTGCATTTTCCATCCACCCAACCACGTTGTTTACATATTTTCAACACATTTATACGGATACAATTTCTTTCTGATGTTAAACAGCTTTCTCCTGTTGAATCAAAGTTTGAAGTTAGACTTATGACTCAGTTTTCGCATTGATGATTGCGAGCCATAAAAAAAGTTCTTTCATTGTTTCTTTTTCATTTTTTTCAATATAATTTATTATCCTTGTCTTTTGTTTGTTTTTTTTTTTTTTTTTTTATTTTTTCTCTTTGTCTTTTACATAGATATCTTATGTAGAGTAAGAATCTGTGTGCTTGTTGTGTGATCCTTGTCTTTCTTTTTTGTTTGTTTTTTTTTCCTTCAATATAGGTTAATAGTAAATAAGCCAGTCTAATATACTAACCTACTAATAGCAGTCAACAGGTCTAAAGCGAGTCTAAAAGGCAATTGCATAGAAGCAGTCCGCAGTTCAATCAAGACTATAATAAAGGCAGCTAATCTAAAAAAATGCTAAAAAATAACGAATTCACCTAGCAGTCCTACATAAAGCATAGCAGGCCAATAAGATTGCTATAACGAACGTTCAATAAGACAACCTCACCAGTAGCAAATACGCAGCATTCTCAATCAGGTCAAGAATAAGCGTCAGAAGCATGTACTATACTCCTTTTACACACAAGAACAGTGCTCAGCACATGACAAATAGAACATATATAGTATAGCGAGTTCTAAAAATACAGTCCTCAGTCAAAAAGCAGTACTAGAGTCTATAGAAGCAGCAAAAGCAGGTCTAAATAAACACTCCTCGTTAGCTACAAAGCAGAGCTACATAACATTTCTAAATTAGCAGTCTAACAAAAATAAGCAATAAAATCGAAAGCCGCAGTCAAGCATATAGCAGAGATCAGGGGTCTACCTGCAGGTTCTACTACTAAAAATATCTCGCATTCTAAAAGTCATCCAATAGCATTTATAAGGAGCATCACACGCAGTCTAACCAACAAATCACAACAACCTAACTCAAAAACATATATCTAAAACTAAATGCCAAAAATTAAAAAAAACTATCATAATAAGCAGGCAGACGTCATCCAAAACCGTCAGTTCAAAAGCAGGGCAGCGGTCTAAAAAGGTCTAACCAGTCCTAAGAACAGTCTATCCCTACCGTCTCACTAACCTCACTAATCGGCAAACAACCTAACACTCAGGTATTTTTAAAAAAAAAAATCAAAAAAAAAGATATAATCTAAAAAATTTAAAATTAAAAAAAAAACAAAAAAAAACAAAAAAACAAAAAGAACTAATTCAAATTTATAAAATAAAACAACATCACGCCACCCCCACCCAACAATCATCCCACCCCGCCCTCCGCCCACTCCATCGGCCAACCCCTCTCACCCCTCACTGCCCCCCACAGACCCCCTCACCCCCCCGCCCCTTCGCCCGCTCCCAAAGAGCCCCAAGCACTCTCCCAAACCCCTCCTCTTCGTGCCCCTCTCGGTACCGTGCTCGTACTTTTTGAAGCTCCCCGATTTACTCTCGCTACTCCTCATTCCCCAGCCACCGACCCACCACCCGAGTCACCCTAAGTTAATAATAGTAGCCACGTATATCAACTAAAAAACCGTGAACCTCCCCGCTAGACCGCCTCACGTATGGACGACGTCTCCGACTGCCGCAGCAAAACCCCCCATGCAAATCCACCCCGCGGCGACACCCTTGCCAGATGCTGGACGAGTAAGACACATGTGTAGTTCTAAACTCTCCGCCAAGTCTTGCCCCCCCCTGATCCCCTCAGTACTTACTGGCATTTCCATCCTTTCGAATTAAAGCTAACCTTCTAAAACAGTCCGATACTCCCATCTGTGGCGTCCGCGAAATATCTATATCTCTTCATCTGGGTACTTTCCTTCCAGTGGTTCCTAGACAATTAACTAGGCGTTCGTTAATTCTGATCTAACACAGGTAAGTTAATAAATCTATTAATTTTCTAATTTCATCAAATAAATAATGAAATATTCTAATGAGATGAAGATATTACTCGGTCAGAGATGTAACGTAGATAAAATATTATTATAATGGTTCAAGAAATTAAAAAAAAATTAAAAAAAAAAAAAAAAAAAAGAAATGTAAAAATGTCCGGTAGAAACATGAAGTGTATTTAGTATAATAAAAGTTTAACGCGATACGAACTGTTACGGAATACCATTTAACGAACGACCGTCAGTTTGTCAATTTGCTATAATTCATGGTCGCCTCGCATTGTAATAACGTCGCTCTAAAGCCCACCGAACCAAGCCGCAACCTCCCCCCCACTGTTAGTAGTCTAATATATACCGACGCCGCACATTCACCACACCTATCACCTCGCCCTTTTGTCTGTCGGATCCAACCCACGCACCCCACGAATACGACCAGCTAGCTTAATCTACCATAATATGCATCTCACAACTTAGCGCTCTACTTGCTCTAATCTCCGTTACATTCCCTGTGGGAGATCTTGTGAATCGTATGGATAGACTGTTACGTGTCATTATCACGCTGAATATTATTTCGAATTAAGGAAAAATGTAATGCCCTCCGCCTGCATTTGGTGTGGGGTTAAAATTTTTGGGGGGTGGTGTGGTGAAAATGTATTGGTTTATAGTTTGGTGGTGCTGGGAGGACATAGTTTGTGGTAGACTGGCACTAGTCCAAATTAAGCCTGCAATATTGCCATTGGGATGGTATTTAGGTCCTACTAAGTTTGTTCCTTTTACTGTGACCGATGACCCACACTCCCCTATTCCCGCCCAGACATCTTGTTACCTACCAGGTGCTAGATGGAGTTTCGATATACCGGGAGCCGGGTGGACACAAACGGCCATAC
Organism: Uloborus plumipes; assembly: GCA_038373865.1. Taxonomy (NCBI): domain Eukaryota; kingdom Metazoa; phylum Arthropoda; class Arachnida; order Araneae; family Uloboridae; genus Uloborus; species Uloborus plumipes. The sequence goes on along the minus strand of JAXGGA010000447.1, from coordinate 13,196 downwards.
ACGAAACGGGACAACCCAACCGCTGCCTCCCCAGCTCCACCCCTTTTCTCCACCCTAAAGCACCCTACAATCCACCCAATCGTAGCCCTATAAATTTAATATAAAAAGTATCCTTACGAGGTCCCGCCCTTGAGACCATCAGGAGTTAAAGATAAAACGACTACACAATACCCTATACGCAACCTGTTACCTGACTCCCTTACCCCCAAACAGCAAGAAAACCACCTCCCCCTAAAAAACCCCCCCCCTAACCTTAATCACCGCGCCCTCACCACCACAACCTTCACTAATAAAAAATAAAATAAAAAAAAAAAAACAAAACAAATTAAAAAATAAATAAAATTAAAAAAATAGAAAAAAAAAGACATTGATATAAAAAAAAAAAAAGAAAAAGTAAAACAAAAAAAAAAAAAAACAAAAAACAAAATAAACAAAAAAGAAAAAAAAGAAAAAAAAAAAATGAAAAATAAAAAAAAAAAAAAATAAAATAAAATAGAAAAATAAAAGAAAAAATTAAAAAAAAAAAAAAAATAAAAAACCCATTCCCTAAACCACCCACAACCCATCCCATCCCCCAACCACTGTCACCAAAACTGTCCCAACCATACCACAAACCCACCAAACCACCCATACACCCCCCTTCCATCCCCCCGACCCTTACCCCATGTCGTTATCCGCACCGTAATCGGTGCGCGCCAATCTAGCTAATGCCCCCCACCCGTGATCGACGACTTAAGCATTTCATCAAATAGACTCACCCTATGGAAAGTTGGTGTATAATTCAACCGAATTCAACAAAAACAATGCAGATTGTTTAAACACCCCAGTCCACTCCAAAGTAAAACTCCCCACAAACCACCAATAAATATGCCGGTTACAAAAATAACAAATATAAAAAACAAAGAAACAACCATCGCAATATTAAACAAAAAACTCGCCAAAACCCCCCACCAAAAAGCCACCTTCCAGATACACATATCGTCAAAAAAAAACCCCTCCCCCCCCCCAAGCTCCATGGAAATTTTCTGTCACGGAAACTTTTTTTCTGTTTTTTAAATTTTTATTTTCTTGAACTATACAGAAGCGTATTTTTTATTTGATATAACTGACGAGTGTCTATATCTCATTAGAAACTCAGCTTGAAAATCAACAGCTTCATAACTCTGTTAGCTCGAATTAATTAAAACTAATGACTGAAAGGTCTCCAATTTTTTATAGTGAGATCAGGGTCACTTTTTTCTTTCTGTATTACATTGACAATGTCCATCAAGTATTTTTATCCGTTTTTAAAGCTTTAGTATCTTCCACCGAGTTCTTGAAACGTTAATAAGACAACTTTCAGAAACAAGTCGTATTTTTTCAGTGATTCAATAAGTATACCTATACCTATACCTCTTCTACACTCCGACTGTTTTAATGGTTCAAAACTGGTTAGTGAAATGGCAGACTGCTATTGAGGGAAGAGACAAGATATGAATTTAAATGAAAAACTTTATGGCTCGCAATCATCAAAGCCAAAACTGAGTCATAAGTCTAACTTCAAACTTTGATTCAAAAGGAGAAACCTGTTTAACATCAGAAAGAAATTGCATCCGTATAAATGTGTTGAAAATATGTAAACTACGTTGCTGGGTGGATGGAAAATGCAGAATGACACCCGAAATGCAGCTACCGCCGTGTGGTGCGTTCTGGGCTGTTAATGTAACGAAATATAATTGCATTTACAACTAAAAGCTGCATTTTGCCCATTCATTGCAAAAAATAGTATCTGGATTACAAAAGAAGAATTGTTGCTATGTGCAAAAAATGGTAAAAAAGTCAATTTTTGGTTAATTTCACGGAACTTTACGGATTATACACGAACTTAATACTGAATAGAATGTAAATAATTTTAAAGATGCATGAAAAGAGTGTTAAAAAGAAGCATTTTAATGGTTATAGAACAAAAATAGTGATTATTTATATTTTCCAAAAAGTTTTTGAAAATTTGCATTTTTTCGTAATTTTAGAAAAATTCAAGCCCTGGTAGGACCCTAAAAGAGTTGTTCAAACTTGATAATATTTTACATGTGTTTTGTACTTACGCATGCACAGCTTTTGCCGGGTATTACAGAATAAAATTCCAAAATTTTTGTTTTTCACTCCACCCCAATAAATACCCTTTCATAGCATATTCTGCATGCTTTAACTATTGTTTATATCGAAGCAAAATATTCTGAAGATGAATTGAAGGTAAACACGGGGGGACTTGAAGTAATAAAAAATGAATTCAGAACTTCCAAAGAACTAAAAATGATAGCTTTTGTTGCACAGCGGGAGGAGGATGACCGATGTACTTGCGTCAGCTATTAAATTAGGAGTCTGAAACCTATCACAAAATCTCACAGATGATAATGTGTTTTTACATGAATTCGACTGGTTTATGAGAGAAAATACAATAATGTATACTTTAAAAGCGCTATTTGTATTACAAAAACACCAGTAAATTTATTAAGGTAGCATTTGTATTATACAAATGCAAATACAAATGCGACGACCAGCAGCAGGCTCTGGGCCCAACTGGGGTGGTCCTAGTCAAATTAAAGACCCCAATGAAGATCAATGGCCCTCTTGAAGCTATCTACTCCATTGCTCCTTACCGCCTCTTCTGGTAAACTGTTCCCACTACTCTGCTAAAATATCCTTTTTTTTTTCGAATTTCCAGATCAGACTGAGATTTGAACAGCTTAAAACAATGACCCCTTGTCCTGCTTTCTGTGCAAAAATCTAACCCTTCAACATCATTCATTTTAATAATTTTAAATAACTGAATCATGTCCCCTCTGGTTCTCCCTTGCTCAAGACTATACATATTAAGCATTCTAAGTCTGGAGTCATAGTCTAAATTAGAAAATCCATTTACTAACCTTGTAGCCCTTCTTTGTATAAATTAATATCTATTATAATTGAAATCAGGATTAATTATCTTTCCAATAAATTAATATATATTATAATTGATAGCAGGATTTCATTAAAAATTATGGAACGTCCCCAACATGTTTGTGCAATAAAATTCACTGCTATTCTGAAACCCGTATTAACTGCTAAAACTAACAACGGCTTATCTTTTTTTAGCAATAAACTTTATGTCTGCATAAATATCTATTTTTATTCATGAACTGATCCCCCCATAAAAGAAGTTCTAACTACTCCAATAAAGAACTGCTTTCTGGTCACCAGCTATAGACTTGCAGCCTTAAGTCTGGGATAAAGGAGTTTAACCTTCGCCTCGAATGAAACACTAAAGATTAGTTTGTTAATGTTATTATGCACTGCCAGCTCTAGACGGATTTTAGCTACTAATATTGCCCTGGAGCCTCGAGGAATAAAAGGATTACCAACATCCTATTTCCTGTGTTAGTTCGGAAAAGTATGTCACAACCAATAACGGTTCAGCTTTTATAGGCTCAAACTGGAACATTACCAGCTGATTGATATTCTAGTCTTTTCTTAAATATGTGTATGCTGTTGGACAGAGGGAGTTGGCTAATAAACAGCATAGTTTGTGTGTTTAATTATGATGTGTGATTGATTAGTTAAAACTAGTATAGGTTATTCGTACACTGTGGATTTTATTTAATAAAATACTTTCATGCAACCGTCTTTGCTTTTTTTTCTTTCTTCCTTTCTTTTTTTTTTGTTTTGAATGGCTTTCTTCATAGAAAGCATACGAATATGTTTTATTTGTTTAAAAAAAATCGATTGATGCATCTTTGATAAATGTGCGTTGGCTTGTTTCTTAAAACTTTTTACCGCATCTGTTGCATCCACTAAATTAGTGTATTGATGATGTATTGATCTGTATTGTTCTCTATTGATCCGTATTGTTCTTTGAGAGAAATCTGTAAAATGATTATTTGACTTGGAAGGGAAGGATTTGCATTTTAATTGTTATTAGAAAGAATAATAAGCAGTAAAAGTAATGTATAACTGTGTACAAGTAATAGATCAATAGGTTGTTAAATCATATATAAGCAATTTATTTTAATTAAATGAATTTGTCTTAAGATCCCACGCATTAAAACACTTACCTGCAAAAGTAACCATTTTTATTTGCAGCAGATGCAATGCTTTCTTGCTCATACTAGCACGTTTATGTCCTTATGTTGTTATTTTAATAAAGTTTATTTTTTAAATTTGAAGCATTTTTTTATGGAAAAGGAAGAAATATTTACTCTAAAAAAATCTTAGCTTCCAAATTCAATCATGAGCAAAAAAACCGAACTAATGGATTCCCAAAAATCAAAAATGCAGTAGAAAGGAAGAAAATATCACCAAACGATAAATGTATCTTAATTTTGTGACCCACCAATGACAGGAGAAAATATTTCACTGCTGTAAAGTATTTTTGGTTCATTTATTTTTCCTGTTCTCTCTTTTTTTTTCTTTTTTTTCTTAACTTTTTTCCCTTTCTTAATTGAAAAAACCCTGACACAAAGCATTTAATTTTTGTAGTTCTTAACGAGATTTTCATGAGTTTGGGATATTATTTTCGGCTTTTGTACGCGTGGTTTTAGTATTCTAACGGTTTTGGGCGTTTGAATAAAACTTAATTATTTACGGGATTGTTTCGGGAATTGGATAGCTATTAGAGAGATAAATGGTTTTAATTTTGTTCCAAAAGTAATAAAACAGTCATTGAGATGCAGGAGAGAAAAAATTGAAAAGTGTTTTCCACACGACCAAGCATTTTCATACTTATAATGGAATATTTTACTGAATATACTTTTTTTATGTAATTAAGTAGTTAGGAAATACATAAGCTATACTTTGTTCCATTTTATTTGCGTAATTCAAAATTATTTAGTTTGAAGTTATTTTAAATACTTTTTCGGATACGCGGTTTTTTTTTTTTTTTTCTTTTTAAAGAATGGCTGCTGCTTCAATAAATGATACCGTCTTGCTTGCCGCTTTATTTATTGCAAGCAATATGACTCACTTTTCTGAGGGTTTAAAAGCATTAAAAAAGCTAAAAATTGTTTGACGTTGGTTCTCAAATGAATTTCACAATAGTTATTTAAAATTTGATCTCCGTTTTTCCTACAGTTCAATTTTACTTTCCTCCTACAAACAACTTTTTTTATACTTTATTTCCTCTCCAATGAAATGGATTCAATTCGAATAATTGAACAAGACAAACAATTCGAACCACAAAACATCGATCTAAGATCTCTAAGTTGTGGTCTTGCGAGCAAAACTATTTTTTAAATATCGAATTCAGCTCGGCAATTGAAGCTTCTTACTGCGCTTCTGCAGTTCGCACTCATTTAATCTCATTTTTGATATAATTACTTTATTTTTCTGTTACATTTGTCTTTTATGTAGTTGTAAAGTTACTGTTAGTTTTGGAACTCCGCACTTGGCAGCCACGAACGGCTACATTTAAAGAAAGGGGTTATACATTAAGGATGAGCACTTCACGACGCTTTCAGTTTTCGTTTGCTTGATACTTCCTTGTTGTAAGCTACCTTGCATTTCCCCCAATTTTAAGGAAATCGGAAGAGACCTGACGCATGCTCAAATTTGAAGAAGGTCACGCAATGATATTTTAAACATTATATTTCAATATGTAAATAAAGAAGTCCAACCTTTTATAGCGTCTCATATCCAAATCGTGATTTTTGATTATGACATCACGAAAAAAAAAAACACATGTTTACAAAACGCGTGGGAGTTGAAACAGACAGAAATGCTCTTTCTCTTCTAGTATAAGCGGTTGCATGCGAATATTTTTCTCTGAAAAATCTTTTTTCTCATGCTCAGACATAAAATAAAATACTCAAAAATGTTCTTTATACTTGCTTCTTTTCTTTTATCTTAAAAATGTTTCCTAAAAAAGCGATATTTTGACTATTCTAAATCAGGATCTGTCATTAAGTAGAGTTACTCTATTTCATTGAAAGATTCGTATTAAAAACCATGAATAACTGAAAATGCATATTTTTTCATCTCATTAACGCCATTTCATCTCAGCTCCCTTTTTTATGTCAACCAAAAGTGTCGAACAGCAATCTTTCAATTATCATTGACGCGACTTGTTTCAAAGTGAACAAATGTGGAAATTATGCAATGCAATTTTAATTCATTAGTATGCAAATTTCTCGCCTTAATTTCCAATTAAGTATCAATGAACCATCATAATAATCAGAATTTATAAACGCTTCGTGATCACCGTTTGATAACCTAATTTAGTTGACGTGGTTTAAAGGAAATGGTTTCGTTAATTACGGTTGTTAACGTTTGATTGATAGAAACTGAACTTGTTTATGCTATATTTACTCAATGCCGCATTTAGTGAGATTCATGATTAAGAACCCAAATTAGCTCATTTAATAATTAAAATGCAAGTGACAAATAAACTGTCATCAGTACGAAATCTCAGAGCCAGCATAATCTGAAACTACATTTATTGATTTATAGTTAACCATGAGTAACGAGTCTACATACATGCTTGTAATTAAAGAAATGGAATGTCCTTGGCCCGTAACTTCTTTTTTGGCTCAAATTGTTTAAAAAGGAAAACAGCGTTCTCTGTTAGCTTTCAGACAGCCATTTCAAAACTAGATTCAACAGTACTGCGTACTTGGGGTTGCTGTCTAACGGATACTGTTGAAATTAATTTAGAAACATCAATCTGAAGGTCAGCAGAGATCGTTGTATCTTTTAAAAAGTTCGGGTCAAAGTATCCCACATTTACTGCTCTGTAGTGAATAATTTCTCTTAATATCCGATATATTATTCACATATTTGTGATTTTTTAATCATTCCAAATAATGGAAAGCTAAAGTAGTTAAACTACCGATATTACAGCACATTAGTTCCAGCGAATATAGTACTGTAGTATTGTGAAAAATTTTTTGTTTTGTAATGTAGTAGAATATGGTCCAAAGTGGGATCTCTAGAATATATTGGCATGCCGGTAGAAATCTATAGAAGATAAGAAATTATTAAACAGTTTCCTTTGTAAAATAGCTCTTAAAAAAAAAAAAAAAAAAAAAAAAAAAAAAAAAAAAAAAAAAACAGAATGATGTAGAAAAATAATTTTTTTGCTGAAAAAGTGCGAAGTTCTCGTTTTTGACAACCGGTTGAGAAAATTAGATACTCTCATAAAGCAATGAATAATCGAGGTTATAACTCAGAATTATTAAGCGCACTTATTTCCTAAAATGATGGAAAGTCTATAGGCCAAACTAGGAATACCGTAAAATAGGGTGTACAGAAACAGCGGGTTCAATCGGAACAAAACTTCCCGACCGTACAAAGAAATTCTTCATAAATAAACTATTGGGTATTTTTCGCCATTATTTTTTTTTACAAAGGTAAGATCATAGGAAGTAGGATAAATTACTTTTGTCAATCCGGCAAAGCTACTGGCTTCTAAGGAAACGCACGTGGAATGCTAGAAAACATCACGTTTTCATAGACTGCAAAACTTCGTATGTAAGTACAAAACTTCTTATATTTTAAATCTAAGAGTGGTATGTTTCAATTATGCATGTATCTGAATAAAATAATACCACATTAGAATTTGCATTTTTTAAAAATTGTGTCATAAAATGAAGAATTCTGAAAAATGTCATAGGAAAAAAATGCGGGGTGTATCGAAACATTTGGTTCTGTTGTTCAAAATCAAACCTATTTAAAGGAAACTGTTTGAAAAATCTAGATTCTAACCCCAATTCTTCTAGTCAAGACAAGAACAAGTATTTATTACTGGTTATTCCTTCTCGTGAGCGACTAGATCTTAAAATGTCAGAAAGAAAAAGATTTTGGCTCCAGAAGACTTCTTTTTACTTAAAATACAAGAGGGAAAGTCATACAGACTTTATGTAGCAAAAGTCATGCACATAAACAGCGATGAATAAGTGGGAAAATCTTACAGAACAATTCTCAAAACTCAGAGATTTTAAGAAACTAAAGAAAGGCATTTTCATCCCAGAGGATGTTATAAAAAAACTTAAGCCAAGCCACATTTCCAGTTTTAAGGACAAGTACATATTTGTAGACAATATGAGTGACTTCAATTTATGGTACAGCTTGATATTTTAATTCAAAAGCATTTCTTAAAATTAATTTAAATTTTTCATAAGTTCAAATCATTTTGAATTTTGTCAAATCATAAACGTTTACTGGTACAGAAAATAAATTTTTAGTTAACGATAACTAACTTCTTATTCTCCCCCATCAATATTACTCATGTTTGTGAAACCTACTGCAGACTAAATTGAAAAAGTAAAAATTTTAACAAGTGTTCCGATTGACCCCTATCAGCGGGGTGATTCGGAACACCCCTAAATTCCTATATATATATATATATTAGGGTGAGTCGAAAAAATCGATTTTTTTATTTCGAAATCGCATTACCTCTCAAAAGTTGTAGTTTAGTATCCACAACTTGGGAAAAATAAAAAAAAAATTCTAAGTTGACGTCTTCGGTTCGCGCATGAGGCTCAAAGTTGGAAAAAATATGTTAAAAATGGAAATTTTCAAAAAGAAAAAAGAAAAAAAAATTGTAACTTTTCATAATGCAACCGCCATAAGCTGTAAATATTTTGTGCATTTTTTATCTAAAAAAATATTTTATTGCTTTTACATACGATCTTTAGTTTGCACATCAGCCTTAAATTGGGCTAAAATCGCCTACAATGTCAAATTTTGAAAATATCGATTTTTTTTATTTCGTAATCGCATTACCTCTAAAGTTGTGGTTTGGTATCCAAAATATGATAAAAATAAAAAAAAAATCTAAGTTGACTCCTTCGGTTCGCGCATGAGGCTCAAAGTTGGAAAATATATGCTAAAAATGGAAATTTTCAAAAAATACTTTGAAAAAAAAAAAGTAATTTTTTTTCTATCGAAACTGATTTAAATTGTTAGCAGATAACATAATTTGAGCCCAAAAAATTATATATAACATTTAGAAGATACATTCCGTTTGTGCATAAGGCTCAAAATACGAAAAAAAAAAAAAGTTAAAAACTGAACTAGAACGCACTATGTCGGTGCTGTGCCGGTATATTTTTATTCTACAGCCGACTTGTCTAGACATTACACATATTCTAGGAAACAGTTCTAAGTCCCTGCAGTCTGCACTCCCTTTGGTTGTCACTTAGTCAGCTAGACCCACCAAACAAACAGTATCTTTAATTAGCAACTGAAAGTGAATCAAAAAGTGCAGCGTGTTTAGCTTTGGGTGAGTTTTTTTGTAACTTTGTAGCATATTTTTATGCTCAAGTTTTGTTATACTGTTCTCCGTTCTCCGAATGATAAATAATGGAACCCCGGAAAACTTCTAAAAGTTTAATTGTTTGTCCGTTATTTGGTGCACCGAAAGGGTTAAGTCAAAGTGTTTTACTCACATGTGCAGATGTGTTGTTAGATTGCTTTGAAGAAAAATCGCAATCTGCAAAAGGCGAACCTTTTTTAAGCATTTCAGATTGCATAGCTGCTCAAATAGAAGAAATTTACTGCATAGCTTCTATACCAATGTACAGTGGTAATACCAATGTGCGTTCTATACTAATGTACAGATGTACAGTGTACATCTACAAGAGATTGGCTTTTTAGCACAAGAACACGAAAAATTCATTGCACACTTGCAAGAAGCAACGTCAAAAAGTTTAGACTTTGCTTCATTAACAAAGTGATTGAGTTTTGTCTTGAAGTTCAATTTATCTTTATCACGACTAAATGACTTTCTCAAAGTGTAGTATTTGTTATGGTAATCCTTTATCAATTTTACAATACGTACATGACTGACCGTTGGTATAGAAGCTATGCAGTAAATTTCTTCTATTTGAGCAGCTATGCAATCTGAAATCCTTGAAAAAGGTTCGCCTTTTACAGATTACGATTTTTCTTCAAAGCAAGTTAACAACACATCTGCACATGTGGGTAAAACACTTTGACTTAACAATTTCGGTGCACCAAAAAACGGACAAACAATTAAACATTTAGAAGTTTTCCGGGGTTCCATTATTTATTATTCTGAGAATGGAGAACAGTATAACAAAACTTGAGCATAAAAATATGCTATAAAATTACAAAAAAAAAAAAAAAAAAAACTCACCCAAAGCTAAACACGCTGCACTTTTTGATTCACTTTCAGTTGCTAATTAAAGATGCTGTTTGTTTGGTGGATCTAGCTGACTAAGTGACAACCAAAGGGAGTGCAGACTGCAGGGACTTAGAACTGTTTCCTAGAATATGTGTAATGTCTAGACAAGTCGGCTGTAGAACAAAAATATACTGGCACAGCGCCGACATAGTGCGTTCTGGTTCAGTTTTTGACATTTTTTTTCCATATTTTGAGCCTTATGCACAAACAGAATGTATCTTCTAAAAGTTATATATAATTTTTTGGGTTCAAATTTTTGTTATCTACTAATAATTTACAGCAGTTTCGATAGAAAAAAAATACTTTTTTTTCAAATAATTTTTTTCAAATTTCCATTTTTAGCATATATTTTCCTACTTTGAGCCTCATGCGCGAAGCGAAGGAGTCAATTTAGATTTTTTTTCCTCCCCAAATTTTGGGTACCAAACCACAACTTTTGAGAGGTAATGCGATTTCGAAATAAAAAAGCGATATTTTCTAAATTCGAAATTGTAGGCGATTTTAGCCCAATTTAATGCTGATGTGCAAACTAAAGATCGTATGTAAAAGCAATAAAATATTTTTTTAGATTAAAAATGCACAAAATATTTGCTGTTTATGGCAGTTGCATTAGAAAACATTACAATTTTTTTTTTCTTTTTTCTTTTTGAAAGTTTCCATTTTTAACACATTTTTTCCAACTTTGAGCCTCATGCGCGAACCGAAGACGTCAACTTAGAATTTTTTTTTTATTTTTCCCAAGTTGTGGATACTAAACCACAACTTTTGAGAGGTAATGCGATTTCGAAATAAAAAAATCGATTTTTTCGACTCACCCTAATATATATATATATCTATATATATAAAAATGAATGTTGGTGTGTGTGTGTGTGTGTGTGTTCCCTAAGATCTCAGAAACTACCCGGGAGATTTGGCAGAAATTTTCACCGTTTGTTCCTTTTGGTACTGGGAAGGTTTAGAGACCAGTTTCAACAAAATCCGATGAGTAGTTATTTTTTTATCTCAATTTTAGACCTGATTCTGTCTCTGTAATTTCAATTTAAAACGCCATTTTCGAAGGCTTTCATCAATCCAATCGAGTATTTAGTGTATCAACTCAACTCTCTGGCAGATAGTTGGAATTGCTTGCTACCGTAAATTTGGCGATCTTTTGAATCGCGCCAAGAGCCCTCAATAATGGAAGTTTTCCCAATAACTATCTCAAGTATAAAAAATAAAAAAGGTATTTGATTAACAGATTAATCTTTTTTTAAAAGCAAATGAGATTCAGTTTCATCTTTCGGAACTCCTTTAGATTTGTAGAGGCTTAGATGTCATGCATTATTTTCCAGGCGAACACTATTTTGTTCTTTATCTATTGCTGTTTTCAATCAAAGTATGTTACTATATTTTCTCGCCAAAATAGTTCGTTTTCATGTCCATGCTATTTGCTATGATATACGGCAATGTCGGAAATTATTTTAACGCCTTACGGAATGGTGTATATTTAGCGCCAAATATAATATTCAAATTGATTTCAGATTGCCAAAAAGTAATCAGCTTTATAGAGAATACCTCAACATTTGGCGACAATTTCTCTTTCACAAAAGTGATAACACGTAAGTTTCTTTATTTATGAAGGGATAGGGGTTCAGAATTATCCAAGGTATCCCAAATTAGCTACCAAATTGGCAACTTTTTAAATAGCGCCAAGAACCTTCAATAATTGAAATTTTCCAAGGCGCGTTGCTACGCAACCATTTTTGTTTTCGGGAGTAGAAAAAATTATGTGTGTATGATAAATACCTGATTAAATATGTTTCCTTCTCAGACAAACATATTATTGCATGACAGTACTCAAATGCTACCATATTTTTTAAGGTGTTTGCTATTTCAAGTCCGTAATATTTGTCATTAACCGCAATGTTAAAAATTATTAACGACGTACGGAATGGTGGGTAAGTCCCCTATATAGAACATAGTTTTATAGTATTAAAGGAAAATGAACTTTTTTATTGAATAGACTTTCTGAAAATTGAATAACTTTATGAGAAGATAACTTTGCTTCATTTAGATTTTTTAAAATCTTTCATCATGCCTATTTTCAACAACGCTTTATAGATTTTTACATCCAAAACACCATGTGAAGACGAAATATACATCTAAGCAGAACAACGTCTGCCGGGTTCTGCTAGTATATATATATATATATATATATATATATATATATATATATATATATATATATATATATATATATATATATATATATATATATATATATATATATATATATATATATATATATATATATATATATACATAATAAGTGTTCGAAATTATTTGTCTTTCCTTGGAATATCAAAAGCAAAGCAAGACCGAAGTTTTTACAGAAAAAATCAAATAAAAAAATCTTTTAACTACTTTTTTTACAATTAAAGCTGAAAAGTGTACCGATTCACCCCATTTTACGGCACATAAAAAAACTTCATTACTGCTGTAGGCATTGGATTAGTTCCTTACAGCAAAGTAATCGAATTGCAAAGGTCAAAATTATTTTCTTTTTTCCAACTTTCAAAAAATACCAAAAACCATTATAAGTGCATGTGAAGTCTTTGGATCAATGTTAGGTTTTAAATAAAGGTTCGAGTTTTCAAGGGTCACTACACTATTAGGAAATTTTTCCCTGAAACACATTTTTTTGCATGTTAGCATTGTAAGAATGCATAATTTGAAGTCGTAAATGCACTAAGAAAACAGGATTATTAATGCTACCAATGCTGGGACTAAAACCAGAAAATAGATTTATTGGGATTATTTCCATGTCTTGAAACAAAAACAAAAAGGATAACATTAGGTGATATTAGATATAAAATTTGGTAGTACAGTCGAACCCGCTTAATGGAATAGCCATTTTGCCATGAAAAAAAAAAATCTAAAAAGCGGGATATTCCATTATCTGTGATGAAAATAAGGCATTACAACGATTTGGTACACTGAAAATGTATTATATTAAGCGGGATATTCCTTTAACCGACATTCTAATAAGCAGGATCGACTG